>JAJPUD010011614.1:42246-53712 GCA_023553655.1 Myrmecobius fasciatus
TACCACTTCACACCTGTCAGATTGGCTAAAATGACAGGAAAAGTTAATGATGAATGTTGGAGGGGTTGTGGGAGGGCTGGGACACTGATGCATTGTTGGTGGAGCTGTGAACGGATACAGCCATTCTGGAGAACAATTTGGAGCTATGCTCAAAAAGTTATCAAACTGTGCATACCCTTTGACCCAGCAGCATTTCTATTGGGCTTATATCCCAAAGAAATCATAAAGAAAGGAAAAGGCCCCACATGTGCAAGAATGTTTGTGGCAGCCCTTTCTGTAGTGGCTAGAAACTGGAAATTGAATAGATGCCCTTCAATTGGAGAATGGCTGAATAAATTATGGTATATGAATATTATGGAATATTATTGTTCTGTAAGAAATGACCAGCAAGATGATTTCAGAGAAGCCTGGAGGGACTTACATGAACTGATGCTGAGTGAAATGAGCAGAACCAGGAGATCATTATACACGGCAACAACAGTACTATATGACGATTAATTCTGATGGACATGGCTCTCTTCAACAATGATATGTTTCAAACCACCTCCAATTGTTCACTGAAGAAAGCCATATACACCCAGAGAGAGGGATGCGAAATGTGGACCACAACATAACATTCTCATACTCCTTGATTGATGTTTGCTTACATTGTGTTTCCTTTATCTGATATATCATTTGTGTAGATAAGATTTTTCTTGCACAACAATGATAAGTTTGGAAATATGTATACATATATTCGATTTGCCAATATTTTAACATAATTAACATGTAGTGGATATCCTGCCATCTAGGGGAGGGGTGGGGAAGTTGGGGGGAAAAATTTCTAACGAAAAGCTATGTAAGTGTTATTGTTGAAGAATTACCCACACATATGTTATGCAAATAAAATAAAATTAAAAAAAAAGAATTATTTCATTCTGAATATGGAAATATGTTTAGAAGAATTGCACATGTTTAACCTATATCAGATTGTTTGCTTTCTTGGGAGGAGGGGGTGGCGAAATTTGGAATACAAGGTTTGCAAAGGTGACAGTTGAAAATTATCTTGGCATGTATTTGGAAAAATAAAATACTATTTTTAAAAAATTATTTCATTCTTTATATTGTTTCCCTTAGTATAGTGACTAGCACATAATAGTCACTGAATAAATGTATTTTGGGGCAGCTAGGTAGCACAGGGAATAGAGCATCAACCATACAGCACTTTGTCTAGAGTCAGAAATACCTGAGTTCAAATCTGGCCTCAGATATTTACTGGATCTATGACCCTGAGCAAGTCACTTAACCCTGTTTGCCTCAGTTTCCTCATCTGTAAATGAGCTAAAGAGGGAAATAGCAAACCACTCCAATATCTTTGCAAAAAAAAAAAGGGGGGAGAAGGTCACAAAGATCTGGATACAATTGAAGCACAAACAAAAATGGACAATACCACAGAAAGGTTTTGAGGTTAAAATCAGACATGCCATCAACAAAAGTTTGCCCCAGAAAATTGCACACCTAAGCTGCAATTAAAATACACACTCACAGAGAACCCTCTAATTTTCTGATGATCCATTACCAATTTTTTAGAACACAGCTGTTTCTAATTTGACTATTTATCTTCAACAGCCAAATACTAGTAATAATAAAGTGCTTTGTTTGGGTTCTCTGTCTGTTCTGAAATGCCTATACCATGTTACAACTTTTTCTACCACAGGTGTAGAGTGACTGATATATTACTGGGTGTGTATGACAGTTATCTACCCAATATTCTCCAGCTGGTTTCACGGTTTGACTTTGAGATCAATACCCTTGGTCATGTGGATGACTGAACAAAAGTGGAAATATTATTCAGACAGATGATTGGGTATCCAGGACTCTTGCCCTACCAAATAGTCTAAATAGTTAGGGAGTAGTTCTTTTAACTTTTCTTTACCTGAGTTTCTCTTTCCATGCCATTTTATTTGCTCCTTACTTTTTTTTTTAGATGAATGTAGCGAGAGATTAATGACATGGTGTTGGCAAGTACACAGAGATCATTGGAAAAAAGACCCTAAACAAAAAGCAAAGGGTTATTACATTACTTTCCATTCTAAGCCAAAAGCACAATGGTTCTTGAAAGTATGGAAGAACAAGCAAATATTTATAAAAGCTGTGAAAGTCAAATCTTGACCTTAAGCCTGCTGGTATGTACATGCTGTAAATGTGGAGGAGGCAGGCAATGCTGATGATGAAAGCCATTTTTGCTGCCAATGCACAATCCTGCTCCAGATGCTAGGAAAGTTAGGGTTTGAGAGGGTTATATATAGTTAGGGTTTGAGAGGCTTAGGAAAAAGGGGTTCCTGTGTTCACTAATCTCCCTCTACTTTCTTCTTCATAATAAACCCTATTAGGGATAATACTAAACATTTATATAGTACTTTAATGTTTTCAAAAAGGTTTTATACACATTTTCTCATTTGAGCCTCACAACTTTGTGCAGTAGATATAATTATTATTCCCAGTTAAGTGACCTGCTTAGGGTCACACAATTAGTAAGGACCTAATATAGGAACAAGTCTTCCTGACTCCAAATGTAACATTCTATGAACTATGGCACATAGCTCCTCCTATATATATCTCACTCCTTACCCAGCCTTTGGGACAGAGAGGCAAGGGTTCTGAGAAAGAAGTCATGGCTCAAGATCCATCAGATCTCTATTTGGGAGCCATCATGATCTAGAGGAAATCTCATTTGACCTAGAGTCAGAAGATTTTAATTCACATTCTGGTATCTGAATTATATTCATAAACATTCATTAGTCACCTGTTATATATTAGCACTGTGCTAAGTGTTGGGCATATTAAAAGAGGCAAATGATAGGTCCTGTCTTCTAGAACCTTATAATCTAATAGTGAGAAAACAAGCAAACATACATACTAAGCAAGTTATAGTCAGGATAAATAGGAAATGATTAACAGAGGGAAGGCACTAGAAATATGAAAAATTACTTTAGAAGTTGGGATATTAGTTGAGACTTAAAGTAATCAGTAGTAGAGGAGAGAGAGAGGGATTCCAGGACTGGAATATAGCTAGAATAAATACCTGGAGCCAAGAGATAGTGTCTCTGTTCATGGAATAGCCAGGAGGCCAGAATCAAAGAATATATGATGGGAAGTGAGGTTTAAGAAGGAGGCAATAAGAGGAGGCAAGGTTATGAAGAGCTTTAAATACTATAGTCACATAATCTCAGATTTGTAAGGGATATCAGAGTCCATCTAGTCCAACTCATATGTACCTTAACAGGAACACACTCTACAAGATTAATACTCAGTCTCTGCTTGCAGACGACCTATGATAGTGAGCTCACTACCTCTGAAGATAATGCATTTCACTTTCAGATATCTATTTCTCTACAATTTCTACTCTTACTTCCAGGATTTCCTTCTGTGGACACACAGAGCAAAACATCTATCAGATGTTAACCCTTCAATAATTTTACAGAGATAGAGAGATATAAATATTAATGGGTATAAATATGTCTATACACACATGTGTATTCACATAACACACTTATGGAAAGATCCAGTATTTATGTTCTTTGAAAAGTTCATCTATTATTTCTCCACAATTATTATCTTATTTTTATTGAACCAAATCAAAAATTAATGGAATATCTTTACTTGGATCAAGGAATACATAAGGATTTCTTGAAAATATTTTCAGTGAAGACATAAAGATACTTAGTGGCCTTTTGAAAATTTTATTAGCTTTTTGTGAGCAAGTCACTTAACATCTCTGGGTTTCAACTTCTTTGTAAAATAAGTAAAAATAATATTTTTACTACCTACCTTACAAGATTTATTATGAGAATATTTTGTGAATTATAGGTCTTATATAAATGTGATCTATTAGTATTAGTATTAGATCTATTAGTATTAGTATTATTCCTTGTTCTTTAGCTTCAGTGTTTTGCCAAAAATAAATAAATAAATAAACAATCTCATGATTTAAAACAATGGTGCTATTATGCTGTTTTTCTAAGGTAAAATGAAATGTTTCAGAAAGATCACCATTTTATTGAATCATAGCATCCTAGTGAAGTTAATATTTAACCAGAAATGGTTAATGACCAGGAAAGGAGGGAGGTTGGTCAAGGAGAAAGAATGAGGGGTAACTGATTGATAGCCTGTGGGTTCCATTGGTATTCATAAAATATGAAGGTATTTAGAAAGAGGTCTCCAATATGTTGGGTTGAGCGCCTGAAGGGAATAACATATCACCCCTTTAGAACAAGAAGGTGAAGGAATCTGAGACAGGAGTCATGGGTCAACCAAATCTTTGTTGGACAATTACCAGGACTTAGTGGAAATCTCATTGGACCTAGACTCAGAAAACCATGGACAAGAATTTCACAGGATAAGAAGATATATATAGTCTGTGATTTGACTCAATGAATTTTCTACCCACATGAATGAGGTTTTTAAAAATCTGTATTGAATCTTAGGGTTGGAAGTTACCATAGATATTTTGGACATAAATCTTTGTACAATAGTAATGATCTCTATAATATCCCTGACAGGTTGTCTTCCATAGTCTCTTTGAACATTTCCTGTGAATAAAATTTATCCTTAGTGGGAATTATAATTTTAATTATAAAAAACAAAACAAAATGAACAAACAAACAAAAAAAAAACCTCACCTCAGTTTTTATTATATTCAGGATATCTTCACAGGACTTGATCTCCTACAGTGCTTGGATAGTATGTGAACCTAGAGCATGTTGACATTATCATTGTCACAGGAAAGTGAGGTTTAGGAAGCCTGAAAAGGCAGGCAGATGTCAGGTTATAAAAGCTTTAAATATACTCACTCATGTGATTCAAATGTGGAAGGGGACATCAGAATCCATCTAATCTAACCTATACCTCAGCAGGAAACCACTGCACAATATTGATATGGAGCAGAAGTCTTGGTATCCTCAATTTGTCATCCCATTAGGATAATAATAACAGAGCCAAGTTAAAAGCTGTCCCTAAGAAAGACACCAAGAATCAGGACACTTAACAATCCTTAGCATTCCCTCTTGGATTGTAAGTGAAAATTGAACTCTTGCTTTTCAAGAGAGTTAACAGATTGAAAGGGAATTATAAATCCTCTTAATTTGTATGATATTGCACCTCTTTTGTACATGGCTACAAAGAATAGTTTTGTGCTTGGTATATTTCCTTATTATTGTATTGCTTCATATCTTAGTTAAGGATGTTCATTACTGGATTTATATGCTTCTGGCACATCCGGTGACAGAAAGGCATATTATGTGGAGTTTTGAGCCATGGTTTGAATAGTTATCACTATAAAACAGTCATGCTGAACCTGGGAGAAGCAAATGAGGAGTTTCAGTTACTTTTACTACCAAGTAACACTTTTCCAGGTGTTACTTAGACTATTTAGATAAATAGCTTTGAACACATTAGCAATGAAAATTAGATTTTGGGAACTCTGCAGTCCTCTTTGAGTAATAATTTTGTAGTTATGGTCCAGAACATTTTTTTCTTACATGACTTCCTAAAATCTATTTCTGGTGATGAGTAATTACAGTTTTTAGGTATACTATTCCTTGTTTCTAAAAGGCTGAGCTTTTTTATTCCCAGATTATATTTGGAGAAAAGGGGAGCATAAACTTCCTCTTCATGCATATAGCCCTTATTACCTCATTTCAAGTCTACAATTGTCAATTGCCATGATGACAGTTGGCATTCTTTGCTCTGTGTTTATATTTAATGTTGAATACTGTTACTAATTGCTTCCACGCATGTGCTATATCTGCAACATATTTGAAGCAAAAGAAAGGGAAGACTTAAGACACTGTCTATTCTTCCAAGTAGCAGAATTTTTATCATCAAAAATCTAGCTTCTTTTCAAAGATAGGTATTATTGGAATATGTATTTATTTGTATATATTCTTTGTATGTACGCTTCATTCCTGCTTTTCAAACCTTAGGGACTGAAAGTAGATTGCCATAAAACAGTGTCAGAGTGTCACCTGTAGGTTTATGGGAAATAGATCAGTAGTCAAATCCTTCCACTTACCACATCGAGACAGAATAGTCCTTTACCAAAGTAGGAAATATTTATTCCACTGGGAATTCTTTTAGAAAAAGGATAAAAGCCCCTAACTTCCTCCAGAGGAGCATAATAAATAAAAGAGAATTTAGATCACATAAATCAAGTGAGTGTTCTAACATATATAGAAGGCTTTTCTACTCTTGGAGCAATATGATATTTTCTATAACAGCAGTAGCTGACAAAATGCTCTGAGGTTCATTAGGAGTGAATGAAAGCATGGTACACATGGGAGAAAGAAGACAAACCCCTTGAAATATCACACAAAGAACAAGCAATGTGCCAATACGGGATTATACCTAGACCTTGTATGCTTCCTCTATATTCAGAAAAATATTCAACTAGAGTCTCTGGGAAAAGTTGCCGCTTTGGGGACCACAATCTAAAATTGTACCTATCTGTAAGCAACCAAGACAACTGTCCAGTTTAGTCAAGACATTAGTCATCATGAAACCAATTATTTAGTAATATGTAAAAATAACACATATATATAATGTGTGTAAACACATATATACATACACACATATTTATACACACAAACATTTGGCCTAAAAGTAGAGACCTCTAATCTCTTGCTTTTTATTGTATGACTATGTGCCTTACGTGAGTGAGAAGAATTCTAGCAAGCTAATTTTCCCTTCTTAACCTCAGGCTCCTTCTCATTTGACCCATGCCTGCTTGCTTATTGCAGAATATCACTGGAGACATTTATAAATCCAGACTGTATGCCCCCACTACAGATTTTTAGTATAATAGTACAAATTTTTGTGGTGCCTTGGAGTTTTTAAAGTGCCTTCTTCACAGTAACCCTATGAAGCAAATAATACAATTTTTTATTCTTGTTGTGGGATTCTGAGGATCAAAAAGATCCAGGGACTCCAAAAAGTTGTAAAGACTGGACTTGAACCCAGGTCTCCTGACTGCAATTCAGAATTCTTTACACTCTACCACACCACAACTGGTGTGAGCTCTCATTACTGAGTGACCATCCTTTATTCCTCTGAAAGAGCTTTCATTTTCAACAGTGGTTGTGTCAGAACTTTTCCATTCTTCTCAAACTCCCACCCCCCTTTCCCACTCCTACTCTGAGGATGAGCTCACAGACAATGTTACTGACAAGATTAGGGTCATCATATTTAAGCTCTTTAAATCTCCTTCCCACTCACCCCAAAATGTCTTTGAGTCATTACCTATCCCCTGAGAAAGAATGGCTAACCTTTTCAATCAGGTCTTCATTTCTACACCTCCTTGTTTCCTCTATCACAGCTTCATTAAACACACTTTTCTCAAGCCTCTTTGAACTCCCTCTCTCCAGTGATCTGCCTTAAAACATGCTCATATCTTCTGTCTTCATAAACTTCAAAACAGCAATTTCCCATAATCCTTCACCACAAATCATTGTAAGATTGGATTTGTATTTGTATTTCTAGTGCTTAGCCTAGCATGTGGGACATACTTAACAGAGATATATTAACCATTTATTAGATAGTCTATTCAAAATACTCCCAACCTCAACTTCTCCAGAATTTCTATGTACCTTAACTCTTTATAAACTTAAAACTGCCCTGAAACTACTTTCTCAGAGGTTACCAATAACCAAAAAGTTGTCATCTCCAAGTATCTTTTCTTGGTTTTCTTCTTTCTTTATTTCTCTGCTTTATTCTCATTCTTGAAACTTTCTCTTCCCTGGGCTTCCATACTGAAGTTTCCTGGGTTCCTTCCTGGAATCCTTTCCTGGTTCTCTTTTGACAATTCTGTCACCTTTAAAAGCATATCTTCCTTCTCTGCCTCTTTTAGCTAACATTCTCAAGATTTCTTTCAACTCTCTTCTTTTTTTTTTCCTCTTTCTACACTTTTTCCTTGGACAATCTCATTCATTCCCACAGGATCTGTCACCTGTTCCCAAAACAACTATCATCTCCATGTAGATGATTCTCAAATCTATTGTCTTGGTTCTTTTCTTCTGAGTACTGGGAGGAATATATCAAATTCTCTCTTGGATACTTTGACCCAAAAATCTTTCCAGCAACCCACTTTCACAAATTCACAGAATTTGGAAATTGAAAGGAAACTCAATGACCCTTCGGGCTAACCTATAGGACACATATGCTCAAATCTGAATTCCTAAAACCTGCTCCTATTAATCTTCAAGTCTCCCAGGACCAAAATTGTGGAGTCATTTTTGACTCATCCTTTTCCCTCACCACCCACATCTAATCAGTCACTAAATCTTGTATTCTCCATCTTAGCAATATCTTCCTCTTTTCCCCCCTTTTCCTTATTCCCACTTCTACCATCTTTATTTAAGGCTTTATTATCTCTCATATGGGCTACTATAATAGCTTTTCAACTGTTTTTCCTACCTCCGGTCTTTTTCCCCCTACCTCCAGTCTATCTTATGCACTCCTGGCAGATAGACTTTTCTAAAGAGTAGCTTTGATCAAACTATAATGTTATTTTAAAATTTTTTGGCTCTCCATTTTCAAATAAAATCTGATCTCTTTTCCTCTAGTACTCTAGGACAAAGGTTTCAAATATCAGGCTGGCCAGAATCAAATTAAAATATAATTGGGAAGTTTTTAAACACATAAATAAAAAATATAATAGAACATAGATAACAGTAATATGTGGTTTTCTTAAGTCAACTTGCTAAGTCAACAGGGATCTTTATGTATGATTTAATGGTCCTATTTTTATTTGTTTGATGCTGCCACTTTAGACCCTGTTCTTACTTTCTAGTCTTTGTTCTCTTTGATCTCTTTCATGTACCTTAGGCTTCACCCAAATGGACTTCTTGCCAGTCCCTCAACATATCTTAGGACTTCCTATCTGTGGGCTTTCATTATACTTAAGATTTGTCTATAATAACAGATACATTCTTCTCCAGGTCCCCTATACTTTCAGTCTAGCACAAATGTCTTTTGTATAGTCCAGCTCAAATGCCAACTCCTTCATTAAATTTTCTCTCACATCTTCAAGCAGAAGTAATCTATTCGTCCTCCAAAGTAACATGACTTAGTTCTTTTCATTGTGCTTTCATATTATGCCATATTAATGCCACATTAAAATTATTTGTATACAATTATTACTCCCATAAGACCATAAGTTCCATGAAAACAGGGACCGAACCCTGTGCAAATATATAATTTTTAAGACTTAACTTTAACAATTATACTTTCCCAGAAAAGATTAGCTCAAAAAATAATTCCGGAGGATTGCTTTGTCCAGGAAGCTCTTTTGAGAATATGGAAAAATAAAGATTATTAGAATTTTACCAAACAACCAAAGCAAAGTGGAATTCATATAGGTCCTCAGCCTTCAGAAGTCTTGTTCCCAGTCAGTAGAGACCTTTCGAAATGGGTGTGGAGGGCTTACAAGATTGGGCCTGAAATCAACCAATGTACTCAGACACACTACATGATGCCCTAATTCTAAAATAATCAAAGTGAAAATAAACAAAATGACACCCATAAAATACACAGACAAGACGATACAAGAGAAGCCACCTATAATTGGATAATAACCGCCAGTGCCATGTATTACATGCAATTGTGAATCACAAAACATTTGTTTGCTATGGTTTCTATTTTTTTCTTTATCCCTTTGAAAAAAAATGAAAAAGTCCTTTTTTTCCTCTTTAAAATAAATATGGTAGGTTGGGGACTTTGAATTTTTTCCTGACTTTTTTTGTTTAAAAAATGTCAGAAAAAGTACCCACATGAAATGGTGCTCTTTTTTTAAACAAGAAAAAGGCAAGACCACAAAATACTATGTAATAAAAAATAAAAGAGATATAATTTATGCCTCCCCAATGAATTTCACTTATTCTAGAATTGGTATTGGAGGAGACTCAAAGGAAACTGTTTCTTTCCCTAACACTTACCTCTTTTGTTTAAACTAAAAAAAAACTTCCCCCCAAAATAGTAGCAGAAATGTAAATGATCAGTTGGAGTGATTTATAGTGAGTTAGTTAAACTCTAATAGCTCTCAAATTTAGGTTATATGAAAATCAGAGTTGCATAATTGCAATGATAACATCAGCAGTGCCAAAGCAACAATATTTTGCTCAGAGCCATGGCAATGCCATATCCATCACACATGAGAAGAGAACTGCCAGACCTTCGGGTCATGTTTACCTCATCAGGTAAAAGTTGGGAAGGAAGACCATAGATCATTATGTGTTATTGTGGTTAATAAATTTATTTTTTAACCCCATTCTTATTCCTGTAAATAGCAAATGTGGATCTGACCTCTGCATGACACAACTTCAATAATTTGAGTTTCTAAATGTATTTCCAATGATAGATCATGTCAGAATCGTGAGAAAACCAGCCCATTCTTAAGTTAGATGAAAGTGAATTTCTGAGTTAGATTGGAATCTCTGAAGAACTTTTATATCTTTACTCTACATGTCTTTTTAAGAGTTTTGAGTGCCATTTAAATTCACCTGGTGGTTGATCAATAAATATTAAATGGTAATTTCTCCTTAAATCAAAAAGTTCAAATATGTGACATCAGGTTAGGCAACATCCTTCCAATGAATGAAACAGTAAATCTTTTCAGATGGCAGCTCCTGAAAAAGAGCTCTTAAATCAAACTCTCTCGCTCTTCAAGCTAATCCTTTGTTCTCTTGCTAATGGAAGGAGGAAAGCATTCAGAACTTTATGCCTGTCAGAGGTGGTTTTTAAAAACAACATCATAACAGTTAAAAGTTTGAACAAGAAGTTATTGTTGGGTTGTTGGGGTTTTTTTTGGGGGGGGGTTCATTTTTTGTTTTTAATGCACAGTGATTATATACTATTAATTCCATGCTTCTGAGGAAGCAAAAGGATTACTGACTACCATGTTCAGAAAAAAGCCCAGAATAAATTCTGAGACAATAACTTTCCAAACCTTTATCCTAGGTTGGTGGTGATTGGGTTCTTAAATGCTATGTCAGGAGGATACATGTTTTGATAAGGTTTGATTAGGCTGGGTGACTGTAAGTATGAAGTCAATGGCTTTGATTTTATTATCTGAGTTCAGAGAGATACAGAACCAGAAAAATCGGTCATCATTTTGGTTGAAGTCCATTTCACAAAAGCTCGCATTCTATAACATTCAACCCAGTTAGAGAAGTTAGCAGTGGACTATATATGTCATCCAATGTTGTTTGTTCTTCCTTCTCAAAGAAAGGACATCACAGAGGTGATGCCATGACATACAAGTGAATTGGATTTGAGTGAGGGAGGGCTGTGCAAAATCACCAGATTTACTTTCTCCTTTGGTGCCATCTGGATCCAGTGGCAAGATGTAGATCAGGATGTCTGGACATGACCCAAGTTCAGAGTTTCTTATCATTAAAAGGTTTGCTATCAGCAAATGATTTTTTAAAATTTGTA
>JAJPUD010011615.1:0-53709 GCA_023553655.1 Myrmecobius fasciatus
TATATTTCTACCATATTTAACATATATTGGACTACTTGCCATCTAGGAGAGGGCGTGGGGGAAAGGGAGGGGAAATTAGAACACAAGGTTTTGCAAGGGTTAATGTCAAAGAATTACCCATGCATATGTTTTCAAAAATAAAAAAGCTTTAATAAAGAATAAAAAGAGGCAGATGTGATTTTCCCCCAAACCCCAGCCTGTGTCACCATTCCTGGCAGAGTTATACATGTGTATTGGGAATGGCACATGTCCACTCAGGTCTCAGTGTAGGTTAACTTAGGTCTGTCCATTTTAAATGTCTTGTAGGTGTGTGTGTGTGTGTGTGTGTGTGTGTTAGAATGGAAGCACCTATCGGGCAAGAACTGTTTCTTTTTGTCTTCCTGATCTGAGGACTTGTCTCAATGCCAGAAACATAGTGGGTGCTTAATAAAAGCTTGTGATTGATAATGTGCTTAATAAAAGCTTACTATTGGGCAATTAAAATGCTCAGTTTTGGGGGCTCCTTGCAATGGTAAAGATGTTCTAGCTTTCTTTATTCCTACAAAAACTAATATTTCCTGAGGAGTTTCCTCTTAAAGTCTTTCTCCCCTTGGTCTTTGAGAGTTGATCTTTTCTTATTGGGAGGGGTAAATAAGTTTTGCTGCTATCAGGCAGGTGAAAAGCAATGGACTCTGGGAATTATTGTAACCCAGAGGAGACTTCTAACTATTTGGACATAGGATAGGGAAAGCTGCAGCCAGGAGCCTACCAATCAGATGCTGGAACCTCATCTTCTGTCTTTATTGTGTCCTGAACACTGAGTCAAAAAAACTGAGATCACACTGGGAATTGAAAGGGAGCATTTGGATTTGACAGGGAGCCAGGGCCCTCAATTAGGCACCAGCATACCAAGAACTGGATGTGGACTGGAAGGTCACAAGACCTGTGAGAAGGCCTGAGCACTTTCTGACTGCCAGGATACCACCATTGCATTGCTATTACTGTTCCTGCTCATCCTGGACTACCCCTCACCACCAGCCACCCCACCCCTCTGCCAGCTCAATATTTTATTCTCTTTTCATAATCTGTGGATGCAAGAGATGGGCTTTGAGATCTCATTGGGCAGATTCTCTGAAAATTTACCCCATTTACTAAACCTTACATGCACAAATAGATTGATTTGTTCTGGAATATCTATATATAGAGTCCAGATTAAGGTAGAAAATTTTCAGGAAAGCAGTTATGGGGGTTCTAAAGTTACATATTGCCCTGATTTTTTTTACAATCCTGGGCAATTATTTTGTATCGTACTCTAGATTCATTCAAAACCTAATTGAGCAAAGAGATCATAAAAAGGGGAAAGAACCCACATGTACAAAAATGTTTGTAGCAGCCCTTTTTGTAGAGGCAACAAACTGGAAATTGAGTGGATGATCATCAGTTGGGTAATGACTGAATAAATTATAATATATGAATGTTATGGAATATGATTGTTCTATAAGAAACAATCAGCAAGATGATTTCAGAAAGGCCTGGAGAGACTTACATGAACTGATGCTGAGTGAAGTAAATAAAACCAAAAGAATATTGTACGAGCAACAACAAGATCATACAATGATCCATTCTGATGGACGCGACTCTTTTCAACAATGAGGTGATTCAGGCCAATTCCAGTAGACTTGTGATGGAGAGAGCCATCTGCACTCAGAGAACTACAGAGACTGAATGTGGATCACAACATAGTATTTTCACCTTTTTGTTGTTGTTGTTTGATTGCTTTTTTTCTCAATTTTTTTCCTTTTTGATCTGATTTTTCTTGTGCAGCATAATTGTGGAAATGTGTGTGAAAGATTTGCACATGTTTAACATATATTGGATTACTAGATGTCTAGGGGAGGAGGTGGAGGTAAGGGAGGGAGAAAAAATTGGAACACAAGGCTTTGCAAGGGTGAATGTTGAAAACTATCTTTGCATATATTTTGAAAATAAAAAGCTATTATTTAAAAAAAAAGAATCTGAGTGAGTAGTTTAAAGGAGTTGGGCCTTTTGCGTATGCACAAAGAAAATCTATGCACAAGTCACAAGAACTTTGATGGGACATGGGGCTGATGGTTTACATGGCAGACTTTTTTAGAGAGTTTGATTTTGACCCAGCCATGGGAATGGGTCAAGAATGGCAAGGAAAAAAAAAGAAAAAAAGGAAAAAAAATTAAAAAAAAAAGGAATGGCAAGGGCCAGTTGGCTGAAGGCCAGCCCTCTCCCACTCCCCACTTGCCCTGGCTCTCAGCCTATTCCAGGCTCCAACACTAGGAGAGAAAGCTCCGGGTCTTAGCTGTTCTTTGTATAAAAAGAAAAGAAAGCAGTCACAGGAATGTAAAAACAGAGACTAAGACAAAGCACAGAGACTCCAAGACATGAAGATGAAGAGAATCTGAGACAGAAATAGTCAATCTAGTCCAGGAAGGATATTGACAAAAGGCACCGGATCTGAAACAGAGATGGAGACCCAGAGGGTGAAAAGCTCTGTGAACCCTGCCCTTGTCCTCCAAATCTGCTCCTCCCTCTGGGTCCCCATTGGGAATTAGAGCAGCCACCAGACCTTGAGGGGGAGGGCAGGGGTGGCCAAGAGTAATGAGCTTAGACCCTGTGACACAGCTAATCCCTGGTGGCAGATGACAGTGGTCACAGATTCGGGGCCATTCAGTGTCCCTTCCCAGACACTGCATCACTGAGCCTTTGCAGCTTGGATCATGAGACCATATATTTATCCCAGAGAAAGGAGACTGCTTGCCCAAAGTTACCCAGGTAGTGATTGGCAGGGCTGGGTCACAACATCGTGCTCTATCTCTGTCTTAATTAGAGGATAGAGGCTGGCTGGGTGATCCTGAAGCTGTTCCCCAAGCCTAATGAACCTTCCTAACAGCTACGATGTGGGTGTCCCGGGAGCTCGTGACCCCAAGGCTCTTGTCCCTTCTGTCCCTGCTATGGAATCAGAGAGATGTTCCATGTTAGAATTTATGGAGTCTTCCAGCCTCAAAGCCTCTGTCCTGATGTGGGCCAGCTCCCCACCCCCCAGCCCACATCCTATAGTCAGTCTTTATATAATTTTCCCCCTTCTCTGCTCACAAACACCTCTTCATCCTCCTTCCATTGATCTTTTTTTGTCTTTTTTTCTGAGACAATGGGGGTTAAGTGACTTGCCCAGGGTCACACAGCTAGGAAGTGTTAAGCGTCTGCCTTCCATTGATCTTAAAGGATTTGGATAGATGAAGGAATCTGATCCTGGAAGGAGACTCAAGTGACTAGTCGCCCTTGGTGACCCCCAAGGTCTGGGACATACGTTTGGACCTTCAGATCTTTCATCAGCACCGATTCAGCAGAGGGCCTTTTCACCTTCAATGAACCTGCCTGTTCTAGGTAGCAGGGATCCAGCAGTCCCATTCCGAGACTTATTTTCCTTCTCTGTGAAATGGATTAAATCATCCTTGTCCCTCCCTCTGTTCCTCCTAAGACTGGGGAACCTGAAGCTGAGAAGGATGCACAACAGTTGGAGAAGCCTGAAGGCAGGTGCCAGAACAAACTGGTCTTTGCGGGAGCCATTTCCTGGCCCCAGTGATTCAGCACTGGGGGTCCTGCCTCAGACTCAAGGGTGGGAGCCTCTACTAACTTAAAGAGATAAGGGATATAGAACTGCTTGCCCTCTGGGGAGGGGGTGGGGGGAAGGAGGAGAAAATCTGAAACACGAGGCTATGCAAGGGTCAATATCATCAAATTATCCATGCATAGGTTTTGAAAATAAAAAGCCTGATAGGGGCCGCTAGGTGGCACCATGGATAGAGCACCAGCCCTGAAGTCAGAAGGACTCGAGTTCGAGTTCAAATCTGGTCTCAGACACTTAACATTCCCTGGCTGTGTGACCCTGGGCAAGTCACTTAACCCCAATTGCCTCAACAAAAAAAAAAAAAGCTTTATAAATATTAAGAGAGAGAGAGAGATATGGGGGCCCTAGATGGGAGGTTTCTGACCAGAAGAACAGGATCTCCTCTCCCCATTCTCCATTCATTTGGTCCGGTTCAGTGTTCCAGGAGAACCTGCTATATGCAGGGAGATATTCTGGGGGCTGGGCTAGACTCCCAAGGATGCAGCACTTTCCCTCCATACTCTTGTCAGTTGGTTTTTCTGCCTCAACCCTTTCCCTGTTTCAGCCCATTCTCTACTCAACTGACCAGAGTAATCCCTTATTCAATAAACTCTACTAGTTCCCTGTCACCTCAAAAAAAAAAAAAAAAAAAGCTTTGAGAGTCCCTCAGAACGGGTCCGCTTCCAAGCTTTCCAAGCTTCCAAGCTACTTTCCTCTTCAATCCATTGACAGTTGGGGCCAGAGGAGGTTGCCTCCCCTCTCCCTTTCTGGGGATACAAGGATGGGGGTGCAGTGAGGGTGAGCCACTGACCACATGGCTCAGATGAGTCTCAGAGGACAGATACCCTGTCCCCTTGTACAGCAGCCCCTCCACCCCCTGCTGGCTCCCCCTTTCGAGGCCCATTCCCCCATAAGGACACCTAGGTCCTTTATCCTGGGTCACACCCCAGCCACAGAAGGCTTCCTGGGAAGGGAAGGGGAGGTCTGTGAGGGGCAGATAAGTCACTAGCAGTAGGCTGAGGGGGCTTATCCAGCCCAGGCAGGCCAGGAAGACCCCACCCTCTCTGCCCCTCCCCTTTCCTGGCCTGCTTCTGAGAGCTTTGATCGCTAGGCCTTTGGTTTGGGACAACATCTGGGCTCCTGGCAAGAATTGGCAGGTGCACTGGAGGGAAGTCTGAGCAGTGCTTGGCACTGGCAGGCCCCCTTCCTGGCCTTGTGCAGAGTTCCAAGGGATGATTCCAGGGAGAAATTGGGCGTTCTGGTTTATCTGCTGGCCTTAGGGGAAGGACTGAGAAATTGGGGAAGGGGCATCTCAAGGACTGGGGGCTTCTAGATAATGTCAGAAGTCAGGGAGTTGTTAGAGGAGGTTTCAGTGCAGGGGGAGGTGCTCACTGTGTGTCCCACTTTCTGGCTTCAAGGCTGGCAGAACTACTATCTCTGGGATTTTTGCCTGGGGTCCCACTGGTCTATGCATGGAGCTACACTCAGCTAGAGGGAGCTTTAGGGGACAGAGGGCAGGCAGACCGGCCCAGGCCCTTGGGATTCAAGCCATGAGACAGAACAAACCTTAATCTTCAGGACCTCAGAAACAGGCTTGGGCCCCACAGTCCCTTTCCCCAAACCCACTGAGCAAAAAGCATTGCAAGCAACAGGAACTTAATAAATGTTCACCACCAAACATCCAGGCTACAGAAAAGATGGCAGGGGTGGACTGGATGGATCTGGCCAATTCAGTGCCATTTCTCAAGAGTTGTTATTATGGGGGAAGCAGGGAAGGGGCTTCTAGTACCAGCACAAGTTCCAAGAGAACTGCCAACTCGGGGTTGGCCTGATGGAAAGCCTCTGGTAGATCCAGAGACCCATTAACTGCCCAGGCTAGATACCAGATCCAGCCCCTGGCTGGGGGGAGGGACAAATTAGGGAGGGGAGGTATGTTTCAGACATGACACAGCTCAGAAGTCATGATATCCCAATAGGAAACCAGGACTTCCAAGGCCAGTGACCTTTCCAGTGCCTTACACGCTGCTCACAGTTATACCATGTGTGCCCAGAGCTATACAGTTATAGACACTCTCTGCTTCTCTCTTTCCCTACTCTATCTGTCTCTCTCCCCCATCCCATGTCTTAACTCTTCAGATCTGCACAAATTTGGGAGACAGAGCTGTCCTCCAGCCCCTGGGGGTTCTACACAGGGAGCTGGGAATACGCACACC
Source organism: Myrmecobius fasciatus (assembly GCA_023553655.1). Lineage (NCBI taxonomy): Eukaryota > Metazoa > Chordata > Mammalia > Dasyuromorphia > Myrmecobiidae > Myrmecobius > Myrmecobius fasciatus. The sequence continues at coordinate 5,833 of JAJPUD010011615.1, forward strand.
GGTGGGAACCGGATTTCCTCCTCACTGGGAGGTCCCCGGCCTGAAGAGCTGGAAACCTGTGACTTAGGAGCCACAGCTCCACCCTCCCCATGCATGAGTATCCAAAGAGCCAGTCCTGGGGGATGGGTGAAGAAGTCTGAAGAGGTGCAGAGAAACCTTATTCTTTCTCTGGCAAAGCTCCTGACTATTCAGTCCCCCTTCCTCCTACTCAGCTCCTTTCCCCTAATATCTAAGCCTAAAGGAAGGGGAAAAGCCCCCAAATAACCACTCTCCCTCCCTCTACCTCCACAGGATCCCAGACCTGCCATTCTCTCAATGTCCCAGAGAAGGCTGGCTTGGATCCAGCATCCTGCCCCTGGAACCCCAGCCTTAACTTCTGTACTGTTTCTCCACAGTCACCCCTGGTCCTAGACTATTGGAATAGCCTCCAAAAAGAGCTCCATGCTGTGACTTTCTCCCCAGTCTAATCCATCCTTCATGCAGATGACTAGCCTTTCTTGCATGAAAAGACTTCAGGTAACTTCCTGCTGCCTACCAAGTAAAAGTACCCCCAGAGCTTTGCAAGTTCCTAGTATATGGTAGGGGCTTAATAAATGTTTATCCCATTGACAGACTGCTTGAAGAATCAAAACCTCAAAAGACCCAAAGGCTAGTGAAGAGATCTACCCCAAGAAGAGGTAATGAGCTCCCCCAAACAGAGGTAGGATAACTACTCAGTAGGGTTGTTAGAGAGGAGTGTCTTGTTAATGAGGACCCTTCCAATAGTCAGATTCTGGAGTTCTGAGGTTAGCACTGTCCGAGGCCTCTGGTCCTGAAATCAAATACAGACTCCTCTATTTGACATTGAAAACCTTTCATTAATTACCATATCCATGAGCTCTGAAATTTCTTTCTCTGATCACAATCTGCTGTCATTGCAGTTTTCCCTCTGCTTTGTAAATCCCGAACCCTGCTCTTGTCTGCACCATGACCTCCAACCCTTCCACCTCAGAATTCTTCCCCAGATCATCATCCCTGCACTGACTATAGTGTCCTCCCTTTCCCATTTTCATCTCTTGACAAATCAGCTCAACTCTTCACTATTTTCTGCTCTGGACTCCCTTGCCTTCTTATTCTATTGCTCATCTTGCCCAGCCAATCGCTTGCCCAGAAATCACTTCCACCACCCATTCAGCGCCTTAACTTCTATTCATGTATCGCTGAATAAAGCTAGAGAATATCATGAAACCATGCTGACTGGATCTACCAAAATTTCTGCTACACAATCTCACTGGGCCCTCGCTACTGCAAGGCAAATCTTTTGTAATATTCACTATCCCACTCACCACAGAGATTCTTCCAAAACCTTTTCATCCCTCCTCAAACTGCCCTTCCCCTACCCTTTTAGCTGAGAAACTCGCCTTATATTTTTTTTAAATGAGTCCTTCCCCAAGAGTTCCCTCTTTCTCAACTCATATCACTTATATTTGACTACCTCCTCTTTCATCTCATCTCATGTGAGAAGTGTCCCTTCTTCTTACCAAGCCAAGCCTTTTACCTGCAAAGTAATCCCATTCCATCCTGTCTCCTCCAGCAGATTATCTCTTGCCATTTTCACTCTCTCACTTGTTATCAATCTCTACTTGTTCATAAACTGTGTCCCTCCTACCTATAAACATGCCAGTGTTACTCCCATCTTCAAGAAATCCTCACCTGATCCACCTATCGCCCCATCACCCCTCCTGCCTTTTGTGACTGAACTCCTTGAACAGGCTGACTCCAATCATTGCCTCCACTTTTTTTCCCTCTCTTTATACTTTCTACAGTTACTCTCTGACTTCTGACTCATGATTCATCCAAAACTGCTTGTTCCAAAGTTACCAGTCTCTCAAATTGATTTCCCTTAAGCAGGAGTCTGACCATTAGCTCTCCCTTTCACCTCTAGGTCAAATAAAAAAATTTTGTGTTTGACTTTTAAAGTCCTCTCTAACCTGACCCTTTCTTACTTTCCAGTAACACCAGCCTCCTTAGTCTCATTATTCCTAGCACTAGACTCCATCTTAGTCACTAATTGCGCCTGTTTCCTCATCTCTGCCTCTTGCTTTCCTTCAGGTTCCAGCTAAAATCCCACTTTCTTCAGGAAGCCTTTCCTGATCCCCCTTAATTCTTTCCCTCTGATGATTATTTCCAATTTATCCTGCATATACCTTTTGGGTACCTGCATGTTGTCTCCTCTCTTAGACTGTAAGTTCCTTGAGAGCAGGGATTGCCTTTGCCTTCCTTTGTATCCCCAGCACTTAGCAATGAACCTGGCACTTTGTAAGTGCTTCATGTTTATTGTCTCTGAGAGACTGAACCAGAACTCCTTAGCTTTCCAGCTTCTCAAACAAGACTCATTTTCATACACAATTGTTCATCCTCCATTTTTTTGAAGAGGACCAATGACATCCCTGGGGGATGACTTGCTGCTGAATTGGATTTCAACTAGGCCCAAAGTCACCACCCTCAATCTCTTTTCCAGAGTCATCAAAGTCCAGCAAAGTCAAGATGGCGGGCGAATGCAGTGGATGACCTGGGCGTCTGACCAGTATCTAAGAGCTTCCCAGCACCTGCTTCAGCTGCCTTCATGGCAGCCATTGGAACAAATTGTTCTCCACTGCCCATGACTCTGAGGGGAGCCCATGACTTCATTTGCAAACTGGGATAGACACTTGTCTATCCTGTCACCTGTCAGTTACCCTCCATCTCCACTCTCAATTAGCCCACCTGAGGAGATGTAGGATGGGACAAGGTAAGAGCTGGTGCCCAAGGACACTCCGGTCCAATCACCACCACCTCCCTGACAGCTCTGCTTGCTGTTCCTCTCCCACAAAGCTTTGTGCCTTTCTCCTGACAGTCTTGCCCATCTGAAACTATGTTCCTACACCCAAGAGCCTCAGGAGCATTCTCAGCTCAGTTATTACCTCTTGGGGGAGGCCTGCTTTTCCAGATTTCCTTCCAGCTGCTGGTGCCTTCCCCCCAAAGCACCTTGTATGTACTGTAGTATAGGTATTGCCTCTTCCATAAGCTGCCTGAGGGAAAGCACTGTTTCGTTTTTCTAGGTACCCCCTGGCCCTACTACAACTGGGTCTGGCACTGGACTTTCATTTTAGTGGATTGAGAGTGATTACAGACAATCTTGTACCCCAAATGTGTTGTAAGACATAATGAAGGATTTGTAAGAACAGGCAGGGCAGCCCTGGAGCAAGATTAAAATAAAGGAGCAGACTTTGGGCACACTGCATAGGCTGGGTCCTCCTCCATGGGAGGACATGGACAACACTCACTCAGTCTGTGACCCCCAAAGGGACAAGGAAGGAAAGGAACAATGTCTGTCTAGAACGGTAATTCTAGTCCACCTCCCTGCCCCAGTCCCTTTAGTCCTCCCTCCTTCCAACTTTCCACTTCCCTGTTCAACAACTCTACACCTAACTCCACTTCCCAAGGCTAACACTCTTCCCCATAATACCTTCTTCTTCTTGCCTCTCCCAGCACTCTGGGCTGCATTAAAGCCTCACCCACAACTAGTGGCCCTCCCCATCCACACTCAAAATCCCTCTGTGGCTCCTTCAGTATCAGGGGCAAACTCCCTCCCCTGCCCTCACCCCAACCCCAGACTGATGGCAGATTTCTGAATCCTATAAAGATTGTTTCCTTGTGACATTTCCCTGGGGGAAAAGTATCTTCCCTCTCCTATCCTGTTTCCTCTCTTAAAAGTGTGAGGAGAGGTGAGATTCTACTCTGTCCTAAAGGGACACCCTGGGAAAAATGTTCTCTCCACTCCTGGTTTCCTTTGGGAAACTTGGGGGGAAAGGAAAGAAAGCAAGCCTGGAGTCACCGCCTCATTTCGGGCCATGGCCAACCCCTGGTGGCAGGCGGTGGCCCATGGACCCTTCCAGGAAGGTGTGGCTCCTGTTTCCCCCCACAGGCCCAGGGGGGAGCCTAAGAAAGGGAGAAACTGCCCAGCCCACTTGTGGGGAGGAGAAGAGAAGGAGCTGTGTCTGAGCAGGAGGGAAGGAGAGGAGGGGCATGGCCCAAGCCCCAGAGCTCTGCCCTGGCACACACCCCTACATGCCTTCAAAAGCCAAGCCCTAACTTACCTAAATACACACACACACACATACACACACATTCACACCCCTCAACCTAGATCGTGGTTTTAGCCTCCCTACTCCAACACCTTTCACTTTCTAATTAGGAGATGAAGAAACTCAGACCCAAGGAGGGGAAGGGAACTTCTAAGTCAACCAGCAAATTCGTGGTCAAGTTGTCCTGAAAATGTGGGGCGCTGGACTCCCATTCTGTTCTCCATTGCTCAGAGAGCCAATTCACCGAACACTACAGAATTCTTATTTCCGTAGCCTAAAGGTTTGGAAGCACCTTCCTCGCTGTCCTAAGGGAGGAGATAAGTCCAGGGGGAAGGCCTGAGCTCTCAAATTTGGAGACTGAGAGGAGCCATGACTGGCCCAGGAGGGTCTTGGGTAGGCTTGGGACCAGTCTGACACCAAGGCCGGGATCCAAGACTCAATGGGGCCCTGAGGCAGGATGAGGGAGCCCCAAAGTCTCCAAGACTTACCACTCCTCACCCTTGACCCTAAGTCAAGCCCCTAGAAGCTTCCACGGGACAACTTGAGGGAGGGGAGAAGCGCAAAAGCAGTTGGTCTTCGGAGAAAAGTCACCTCTGACCTCCCTAACTCAAACTGGGTTACCTCCTCACATACGGCACCCCCTTCCCTTCAGCTCCCAAACAGACTAGAGCCCACCTCCGAGTGGGAACAGTGGGATACTTTGTCCCTCGGACCTAGCCAAAGAAACCCCCACAAGTGCCAGCTGCTTTGCGGAGGAGAGGAGGGAGAAAACCGAGCGGCTCAACAGGGCTGCCCCCTTCCCGAAAGCCAGGCCCAAAGGGAGCTAGCTGCTAGCTTCTCCACGCTCCGGGTCCCAGGCCTCTAGGAGTGGAAGACGGGCAGCGCCCCAGCCCTGACTGCTAGATCGGAAGGGGGAAAGCCTGGGGCTCCATGGCCAACTCCCAGAGGCCCTCGGGGAAGGATCAATCGTCTGGACGCCCAAGCCCCGAAGGACGGCGGTGGAGGCTGGTAACCTTATTCCTTGGGAGGAGGAGCCTGGGGGAGACAGACGGACGAGCGGCGGGGGCAGGAGGGGGGGGGAGAAAGGGATGGGTTAGGGGGGCGGGCCGGGGAGCTGCGCGGGGGAGGGCCTTGGCTGGGGCCCCGGAGCCGTCTCGGTTCTCCAAACTTGCACCAAACTCCGGGCCCCCGCCTCCCTCCCTCCCCCCAACACACAAAACACAACAAGCTCGGGAGAAGCCTCGGAGCAGAGCACCGAGGTCTGCTCCAGGGAGAGACGAACACCACGGCGGCCTCGGCTTGGGCCAGGCTGATGCAACTTTCCCTTTAAGAAATCCACCTGGACAGCCGCGGCCGGCGGATCTCGGGGCTCGAGCGAGGAGAGACAAGATCGAAGGACTATGGTAAAGCGGGATGAAGTGCTCAAGGGAAGCTGCTGTGTGTGTGTGTGTGTGTGTGTGTGTGTGTGTGTGTGTGTATGCGTGTGTGTACGAGCGCGCGCGCGCGCGCGCGTTGGCTGTCCCGGCGTCTGGGGCTCTGCTGTCCGTGCCCGAGACTGGCATCTGTGCCTGTCTTTCTGGCTTGTGCCTTCCTCTGTGTTGTGTGTGTGTGTGTGTGTGTGTGTGTGTGCATGAGCGTGCGCGCGCTTGTGTGTGTGTGTGTGTGTGTGTGTGTGTGTGTGTGTGTGTCTGCCTGCACCGGCCGTATGTGCTGCCGCTGCCTCGGGGTCTGAGTGTCCCACTCCGTGTGTCCCGGGCTCTCTCGGGGTCGTGCGAGTGAGGGTATCAGTGCTCCCTGGCAACGCCGCCCCCCCGCCCGGGCTGCGTGTGTGCGGGTGCGTGCGTACTCGCCTGCCACCAATGTGTCTGTGGATGATGTTGGATGCCCAGGATGTGGGTCTCAGTGGGTACCCGTTGTAGCTCTGTGTGCGAGTGTATGCGAATGTACGCGAGTGTGTGCGCGTGCGTGCGTGCCTGTGTGTCTCCGTGTGTGTCTGTGTGTCCCCACGCAGTGCCCGTCACCAAGGTAGCCGGGGGAGGGAGCAGCTTGCTATTGCCATTTTCCGCGCCGGCTACCGCTTACTCTTGGGCATCTCTGGAGTCGGAAGGGGGAGGCTGGAGGCTGGCAGGGGGTGGGGGGGACTCTCGCCCTCTCCGAAAATGTGTGTGAGTGTGTGTGTGTGTGTGTGTGTGTGTGTGTGTGTGCCTGTGTGTCCGCGCCAGTTCTATCGGGTAACTTCGCCTAGCCACGGGTCTGGCGCCCTGCATCGCCCTCGTCCGGTCCAGCCGGGTCTCCGGGCTAAGACCCTCTCTGGGATCGCAGCTGCCCGGATCTCTCGGCCAACCTCTTCTTGCCCCGGGGGACTGTGGGCTCCCCGTGGCCCCCGCCGCAGCCACTAGCTCCATGTTCTTCCAGAGGCATTTCTTGGGTTGGACGGGCGCAGGGACAGCTGAAGACCAGGATCAGTCAGTCAGGGTCAGGGCCGGGGCCAAAGTCTGGGTCAGGGATGGAGCTTCTCGGAGCTGCCACAGGTGAGGGCGGGGAGCCTCCCGAGCCCCGCCCCTCCCTCCCAGTCTCCCCGCCCCTCCCTCCCAGTCTCCCCGCCCTTCCCTCCCTCCCCATCTCCCCCTCGGGCTGGGGCGGGGCGGAGCAGACCTAGGTGGGGCGGAGCCGCGGCGGCCCGGTACTTTTCCACGGCATGTGCCGGAGGCGGGGCCGGCCGCCTCTCCCACTCCAGCTGAGGAGGCCCACACGTGGCGGCTGATGTAACCCCGGCTCCCCCGCGCCGCATTTAAAGGGCCAGCGCCCCGCCCCCCCCAGAGCCGAGGCGCTGGGAGCCCCCTTCCGAGGCACCCTGCGGCCCCCCTCCCCGATGCCCCTACTGCCCCCCTTTACCGAGCTAGTCTGCCCGGTCCAAGGAGGCCGCGCCCCTCTGCTTGTCAACCCTTAAAGGCGCCGCAACCCCCTTCTCTGACCTCCCGGGACGGGGAGCTTGCTCGTCTCCACCCTCACGCCCCCCGTTCCCAAAGCCCAGCCCAGGCTGGCCCCCCCGGAGAAGGCCTAAAGCCGATGAGAGGCCGGGGGATGAGACGGGGACGGGGGCGGGGGTGGGGAGCGAAGGCGCGGGACCAGGGAGGACAGACAAAGGGGGGCTGCGGGGTCTGCACGGCTGCGGCAGAAGCAGCGGCGGCAGAGGCGGCCGGGCTGGGGCGGCGATGGTGAGCGGGCCAGGGGGCGCCGGCACGCCCACTCTGGCCGCCTTCCGCCCCAGAGAGCAGCCACCCAGCAAACCTCCAGGTAGGGAAACTGAGGGAGGCCTGGGTCCCTGAACCTGCAGCGACCTACAGGCCTTGAGGAAGCAGGGTGTCCCCGGGGGTCGGGCCGGGAAGACCCTGGCCTCCTGTGCCATCTCGGCAAAGGCCAGCCGTGAGGCTGGCACCGAAGAGATGGAAGCTGGGAAGCTTAGCCTTAGAGGGCCAGAGGCAGGAGGAACACCCGGGCCAGGGCCTCTTTTCTTTCCTTCCCTTGCCAAATGCCTGGGGTGGAGATGGCAGTGGCAGGACAGAACTAACCGCCAGAGGAAGGAGGGCAAGATGGATTTGCATATAGGAAAATCAGGTTCTCCTTCCCATGTAACCTAGAGGGCCAGAGAGAAAGCTGCCCAGGGCCCTGGGCAAGGGTGACTGAGAGACCCTGTACCAAGCCCCCTGGAAATCCAAGAGGGATCTCCCTCTGGTCAAAGGTCCAAGCCCATCCAGCTCAAAGAAGCCGGAGTATTTTATTCCCCCGAGAGCAGGGCCTCTTGGAATCTGGGACAGGCCCAACCTCCCTAGGCACTTGCTTGCAGCTGGTTCCTTAGAGCCCTGGGGGGGGGGGTATCACACCCCATGCTTTATGGCTCAGGGTGACCACAGGAGGGAGGCTGGGGATCAGGAAAGCCTAAGCAGACACTTACTAATTTACAGACTGCGTGATGCCGGACCAGTCAATTGACCTCTCTATTTCCTGTTTAAAAAAAAAAAAAAAAATGAGGATCAGATTTATGGCCCTCTTAAGGTATCCTCGAACTCCCAATCCATGAGCCTTTGACCTTTAGCCCTCCCTCTGGGGTCCCCAGCTTTCCTCGGGTCCTCCTCCATCATTCTTCAGCCTCACCTCTCCTGTTTCCCAGGCTTAGCACAAGGCAGGGCAGCAAGTCCCTGAGGGTCTTAGATACTGGAGGGAAAGATCACCACTGAGCCATAGTTCTAATTACCTTCCCCTTTGGCAGGTGGGACGTGGAAGGCCCTGGAAGTGCCAGGCAGAGGAGGGCCCAGATCAGACAAGAGCCCACAGCATAGGCAACCCTGGGCAGAGTGAGAGCGGAGGAAGGGAAGGGGCTGCTGGTCTGAGCTACATCTCCCCTAAGGGGAAGAATTAACAGTGATCCAGGCCACCAATAAAGGATTTGGCCATAAGCCCAGGTCTGGTTTTTGTGGGTTGGTCTGTGTGTGTATGTGTGTGTGTGTTTGTGCTAAAAAAAAATCTCTCATAGAATTGGGCATCTGGAGAGTCAAAAATATCCCATTATCCATTGAGAGGGAAGGACCCATGGGTCTGAGAGATGGCCTCTGAGGTCCCTCCTACCTCTGATGGTGCTGGTTTCTGCCCTGCAGTGGGGGTGGGATGGGGGCACAAAGGAGCAAGGGATGCTTCCAGGCTGGGGGAGATGGGAACTGCGAGCCTGAGGGGGCATAATGTCCTATTCCACCCCAAAGCTTGGGCTGGACATCAGCCTAACGGAAGAGCGGCTTTCCAGGCCCCAAGCCCATCCTGCTCCCTCCCTTGAGGCGGCCCATGCACTCACTGCCCTCTGCCCTCTTCTGCTTTGCCTTCAGCTCCTGAAGCCAGTGGTCTAAACAGAGCTGGAACTCAAGACTGAATAGAGCTGGAACCCAAGACCAGGAGTGCTGCCCGGGACTCCAGAGGCCCACGCCCACGGCAGCCTGACTCCCTGGGGCCGCCATGGCCAAGAATGTCAAAGGGATGCAGGTGAGTACCATGGGATGCAGATCAAGGAGCAAGATGGCAGCTCCGCCTTCCCGCATTCTCGGTGTGTTTGGTCTGGAATGGCACGGGTGGCAGCAGCGCCCAGCAGAAGGCAAGCCCTTACCCAGCGGGTCTCAAGGCCCCGCCAGGCAGGCAGGGAAGGGCTCTAAGGACCCATGCTTGAACAGTGAGTAGGTGCCCGGCTTTTGGTCTATCTCCCAACCTCCTGTCAGAAAATTAGCCCGGGCAGAAGGACGGGTGCTTCTGCTAGCCTCCTTTGGGCCTGTCCTTGGACCTCACTGCCTGAGCCCCGGAGTGGGCCTGGACTGTTAGGGGAGGAAGAGTGTTCTCGGGGCCAGATGGGAAAGGACAGCCCCCGGGGAGGGGGGAACAGACAGCAGATGAGACCAATCCTGTGCCCTCCCACCAGAGCACATCCCATGAGGCTGTGGGGCTGTTTCTCTCTGACCATTCTGGGCGTCAGACTCAGGTAGGGCACGGAGGCCTCTGCAAACACTCTCCCTCCCCTTCTCCTCAGTATTTGCTTCTTCTGGTGCTTTCCCAGCCAGTTAAAGATTGATCTTGGGTGGGAAGGATACGGTTTAACTCAGGTCCGTCCCGAAACCGCCCCTAAAATCAGGAATGGGCACTCGGTGGGAGGCAGGCCCATCCTGACCATCACATGTGAGGGCTGGTCCAGAGTGAGTGTGAGGCCTGGGGGGCCAGGAAGCTCAGGCCGCCTGCATGTGATGGTCTGGGAGCTGAGTTGGAGCTCCAGGGAGGCTCCGAGAATGTGATCCGGGGAGAGGCTCCACAGGTTGGGTAGGGGAGAGGGTAAGTTGGGCACCTCGGGAGGAAGGGCGGTCTCCATGCCAGGGACCCCTGCAGTAGGCCCAGTCACCGGGCTCACTCCGGGCTCTTGGCAGTCTGCGGCTGCTCGGAATCCCATTCCCAAAGCTCCTCTCTGTGCCCAAGTTAGCAGTGCAAGGCCTGGCTTCTGCCCTCTGCCCTCCCCGCAGCTGGGCTCCCCGCTTATAGCCTGTATCCCAGGGAGGGGAGGTCCCGCTGGGTGCCTCTGAGATTCTAATCCTGTCTTGGACTGCGTCCCTCTGAGGATCCTGGGCAAACCTCTGTTCTCAGGCTTCCCATTTTGGACCTGAGGAGCTGTCCTTCCTCTCGAGTTTGTGCAGTCTCAGCGCAGAACTTGGCAGCCAGCCTTGGAGCCCAAGCCAGCGGGCCCCTTCTGCCCCAGGTCTCTGCCTTCTCTGGCAAGGAAGCTCACCCCGCATGGTCTCCCAGCTTTCCCTGCTGCACACCACGGCACTCGCTCCGGTGGTTCTGGGGCCCCTCAGAATCCGGATCTGGGTTGGGGGATAGCTCCCGGCCAATCCCCATGAGAGACTTAAGTCTCCACTCAGCCGGGGGCCCCACCCCAATGGCGGGGGGGGGGGGGGGCTCCCCTGCAGGCTGCCTCTCCAACAGCTGATTCTCCTCTCTGTGTGGGAAGCCGAGAGCAACAGTAGGTCTCTGAGCCCTGGGCGGGAGCAGCCAGATCTGCTCTGCTCCTCCCAGCATATTCCCTGGAAGGGGGACCGAGGATGCTGACTCTGCGGTCCGGGACCCTCGGCGTCCCTGCCAGTGTGCTGAGAAGCCGTTCTTGTGTCGGCATGGCACAGAGACACTAACGGGGCCGCAGGGGGGATGGGATATGAGCTGGTTCCCAGCTGCCCAGGCTCGGATGTCTCTGAAGTGACCACGGGTCCAGGGTGTTCCCAGGAGGGGCTCTGTGTCTTTGGGATGGAGGCAGGGGGATGGTGAGAATGGGCAGCTCCGGAGCATGTGTCTGGGCCTGAATCCCACGTGCCCCCCTCCCCATACCTCCCAGCCCAGATGGGCTCTGCCAGGCTGACTTGGCTGCCTCACTCACGCCTCAGTGGCTCCCAGGACATGGGTTCCCGAGAGGCCAGCTGGCCATGGAGCCTCTAGGCAAGGGGAGCAGCTGGACGAGTTGGGGGCAGATGCAGAGGGGAAGGCTGAATCAGAATGGAGGGGGCCTAGTGAGAGCCCATGACGCTCTTTCCCAAGGAGCCCTGGGGGTGGGAGGTCTGTGCCATCCGAAACTGGAGGGCGGCCGGGAGAAGGGGGCGAAGGACAGAGAGGGCCAGACAAGTAACCGAGGGCCGTCCTGGGCTCATTCCACAGTGGGGAAAGGTGAGGTGTGCTCTGGGGCTGTGAGTCATTGAGGCTTCTGGGAAGTAGGGGCTCATGGCAGAGGAGAAACAGGCTCTTTGGGGCCCGGTGTTCTGGTCCCCAAAGCATCTCCCTTCCCCGCCCCAGCACCCTCGCCCCCTCCTGCCTACCACCAGGCTACTCTCCCGCCCAAACCTGCAGACGGGAGGGATTTGAACTCCCTTTCCTCCCCCAGGGTTAGGCCGTCGGGGGGTTCGGAGCAGTGCTGCTCTAGCTCAGAAGGACCATGGCCCAGACAGCCGGGTTTCCTCCCCGGGCCCAGGGCCTTAACTGCCCGTTTTCTCCCTCCACCCTGGGGAGGAGGTCCTCTGGGGCCCTGGTGACCCACTGGCTCCGGCCGCCCTCGCGAGGGACCCAGGGAGGTGTGACAGAGCCCAGGGCCCGTGGGGAGGGGTAGGTGGGCCAGGCCGAGGGACTTAAATAGCCCCAGAAATGTGGCCACGGGCCGTTCCAGCTGGACCCCAGCCCAGCAGGCGGTGAGCCCGAGTGGGAGGTAGGACTAGTGCCCCAGTGAATGAAGGGCAGATAGGAAGAAGCCCCGTGTCCCTGGGGCAGCCACCCATCCCACAGGCCCTCTGACCCCTGAGACCCAGGCCCAGACCTTTCGCCTTCTTTGTAGTCATCTCCCCTCTCCCTGCCAGGCCCTCCCCGGGCCTGCTTGGCAGCCGGCTTTTCTCCGTGCTGCTCAGTGCCCCTCAGTTCCCGTATCCCCCCAGACTAGGTCAGGTCTGGCCCCCTGGGGCCCCAGGCTCCACACTCCCCTGGCACGGTGGCAGCCCTGATACGGTAGGGCAGGGGTCAGCATGGTCTGCATGGCACAGGAAGGGAACTGGGGAGAGTCTGCTTAAGAAAGTGGGCCTGGGAGCAGCTGGATTCCACTAATGAGGCCTCATTAAGGCCAGTGCCCAGCTGGGCCGCTGCCTCCTCCTGTCCCCGGGCTAGGGCTGTGTGTTCTGGGCACCTCGCCCAGGCCAGGGCAGCCAGAACCCAGCGCCTACCCTGGCCCTCATGGGTGACTGGCCCTTCCTGAAGTCAGTAAGCACGCCAGGGGCCGGAAGCAGGAACGAGTCTGACCCAGGAGTGGGCTGGGGAATCAATGAGCACCCTTCTCCCTCCCCCTGTGCCCGCCTCAGGGCCTGGGCACTCTGGCCTCTGGGGAGGCACCTGGGGCCATCCTGAATGCAGTGTCACATCCTCAAGACTTTGGAGGCCCCGGCTTTCCAGTCTGAATTTTTGAGGGAGAGACTTTGCAGACTTGGGAAGGACGAGTTTCTTCCTTCCTACCCTGATTGATAAAGTGTGCCAGTCTTTGTCCCCCAGACCTGGGCTGGGGATCAGAGGGGAGCCGGAAGTTTTCTTTCTGGCTGGCCCTCCTCCTGTCCAGGATGGAAAGGTGGCTGTGTCCTGCCATGGGGCAGGGAGTATTCCTGTCAGTTCCCACAGGTTGGTGAGGGCATTCTGAGCCCTCTCTGAGAACAGGGAAACAGGGCAGAAAGAGCACAGGGCTTGGCACCGGAGGGCCAGCCCCCCAGGCCTTGGCTCCCCCCTCCAAAGCTGCGCAGATGTGTGGCCTTGGGCCTTGAGGCTGCTGGTCATGGAGCCTCAATTTCCACATCTGCCAATAGAAAGTCACACGAGATGGCCTCGAAGGGCCCTCTCAGCTCTCGGTGTAGGGCTCCGGGTCAGGACGGTGGTTGTGGGGGGGCTGGCATCAGCCCCGTATCCCTAGGGACCATGGCCCTTCCTCCTGGGCACATTTTGGGTCCCCCCTGCAGGCCTGGAGGGGCCCCTCGGTCCCAGGGCCTCACTGCCTCCTATTGGGCGGGGGTCTTGGGAGGGTAGCGGAGCCTCTGCGGGTGTGAGTATTTGTGTGTTTTTTGTTCCAAGAACTCGCTGGGAAACAAGGAAAAGTACATCAGAGGCTGCTCTGACTCGTCCGGGCTGCATGGGGACTGGAGGGGGGAGGGTTGGGGGGGGGGATGCTGGAGAAGGCAGAGCTCGGGAGGAGATGAGGTGAAAGTAATTCTGACGTTGGCCAAGCGCGGCAGAGGGAGTACCAGGGAGGCGGGAGGGCTGAGCTGGCAGAGGTGTGAATGAGTCTCGGACTGAGCCGCCCCAGCTCCCCACTGCTCGTCCCAGGATGGCGGAGGCCCGTGCTGGTCAGGGGGCTCCCTTCTCCCCAGAACAGGTCAGCCACCAATCCCCCTTCCCGGTCCCAGCCGGCCTGGGCATCCTTTGGGGCTGGGGGGGGCCGGAGGGCGAGGGGATGAATGAGTTGTGTCTCGGGAGGGGGCAGCCACGGGGAGAGTGCCGCCGATAGAACTGACCCAGAAAGTCGCAACTCGGCTAAGAGTGAGAGAAGAGGTGGTTTGTGTGTGTGTGAGTGTGTGTGGGGGGGTGAATGGGGAGGGGGGGGGCTGTGAGGGCTCCCCCTGCCCAGGGACCTGCTGAGAATCTGCTCTGTGTATCAAAGGGGCATTGTCCTGGCTCCCGGGGAGACGGGCCGGAGGTGCCCAGGAATTGGACTAATCAATACAGCCTCATTGTCTGGGCCACGGCAGTTACTCCTGTGGGGAGGGGGTGAGGGCACCAATGTGGTGCCCACAAATTCAGTGGCGGTGGGGGGGATGGGTGGCAGGAGTCTCAGAGGGAGATTTGGGGAGACGGGAGATGACCTCCCACTAACGGAACTCCTCCAGGAGAGAAGTGCTCCCGGAGGAGTCACCCGGTGCTTGTTTCTGGGGTCTGGGCAGGGGCTCGGTGCCCGGCGAGATGTGGCTAGTGGGAGTCAGGGGACTCCATGAATTGGCCCCTCTCCTCTGTGTGTGGGGCGGGGGCCAAGAATAGGAAACAGTGGATGGAGGAGATTTGGGTTGGGTCTGGTCTTTGGAAGCGGATGCAGCAGCTCCTGTCCTCCGGCAGCACTGGTAGGGGCCGGGAGTTAGAGCGGTCCCTGCTGGACCTTAAGCCCTAGGAAGTGGTCCCAGGTGTCCCTGGGCTGGCACAGCTGGCCTTCCCCGAGGAGGAAGGTATCTCAGAGACCTTACCAGTCCCCATCCTGGGGCCTTCCTCATCAAGGGCTGAATCAGGGGTGGGATGATGGTACCTTCCCAGGCTTCTCCGGCTGGATTCCCACAGTGCCCAGGGCCTGGCCTGTCATGGCACTGGCTGGCACTCCTGGAGGGGGAAGGGAGGGCAGTCTTTTGTTTGCTCTATTGGGTCTTTGGTGCCTCTGTCCTTGTCAACAGAGCTCTGAGAGGACATGGAGAAGGAGCTGTCTTAGGGACCTATGTGGCCCATGAGCTTGTACTGGCACAGGGTGCCAGATGCTGCCCTGGGTCCCTAGGGGCCAGGTGCGCACCACAGCCCCACCGGTCCCACTGCTAGCTCCAGGAGCAGGGCAGGCCCCCGGGTCGGGCTCCCGCTAACCTCGCCGGCGGCCTCAGCCAAGACTTTGAGGGAAGAGGGTCTGCTCTTCCCCTCCCCCCCACGATGGCCCAGCTTGTGGATGGGGGAACATGGCAGAGGAGGGATGGCCTGTGTCCGTCTGTGGAGGCAGGAATCAGGACCTCAGAAAAAACAAGTGGTAAGAGGCAGACCCCCGAGATGGCGGATGGGGAAGAGAAGCCGGACAGACCCGGCTGTAAGAGTTCTGTGTCTGGGGTCCCCCTCCCCGGCCGGAGAAAATTGCCAGCATCTCGGAGGGAGCTCCAGGGAAGGATGCGAGGTGGGGTCCTGCCCTCTCTCTGTGGCAAAGTTTGTCTTGGATGTGACTCCATCTCATGAGCTGGAGAGTCATCAGGATGTGCACGTCCGGCCGGGCAGGGGGGCTCCAAGAACCCTTCCTTGCCTTCCAAGGGAGGGGGGAAGGATCCCTCATCCCCAGGCCAAAGGGCAAAGACTGGTGGGGTTGGCCCAGTTTGCCCAGTGCCTGCCTCCTAACAGCAGGCAAGTCGGTCTCCCTCCTTAGATGAGGAAACGGAGGCTTAAAAAGCTTTTCTCCCCGCTAGGCCCGCTGGAGCCAGGACTCACTGGCCAGGGCTCACCCCACTGCGTCTCCCAGAGCTGGATAAATGCTTTCCCACAATGGCAGAGAACCCTCCGCCCAGGGCAGAAACCTGGTAAATAAATGGAAAACAAGCAGAATCAGAATCTCAAAATTATTAGGGACCCCCCCCCAAGTTCTCCTGATCTTGGAGTGTGCTGTTGCCAGTTCTGGGAACCGATTGGTAAGGCCCTTCTGTGGAGGCTATTCAGTAGCAGCAGCATGATTTGGGGGAAATTCAGTTAGTTCCCAAGACCTACTATGTGCATAAAAAGCACTTTTAGGTGCTAGGGATACCGGACAAAAACCAAGCAAGACATTTCCTGCCCCTAGAGAGTTGGTACTTCCCCCAACACACACACACTTATTGGATGAGATCAACAATTATACAGTGGAATATTCTAACCCTCTGGTTTGGGGGTGGGAGAGAGCAGAGTACAGATTCTTAGGAAACATCTTGGTGATTCTGCCCTGGAAACTGAGCAACCTCATTCCCGGGGAAAGGCTCAACAAGGGCAAGGAAGAGAGCGGGGAAATACTGTGGGCCTCAGTTTCCCCCTAATATAACTTGGAGGGCCCTGCCTCCTCCATGCTGGTGCTGTTCTGAGTCCCAGTGACTGAGCCATGGGGCCAGCTCAGAGTTGGCTCACCCATCAAAGAGTTGGGTGAAAGGCAGTTAAGCCTCCTGTCCCAGGTAGGAGCCCAATGGCAGCCAAGTTGGCCTGGGGCATTTAGAAACTCCTATAGGGCAGGATTTTTATCGAGGTATCTCAAGGCCCAGCACAGGGCTTATGCTGACAGATTGGCCAACTGATTAATTAAATGTCCTGGCACCAGGAGGCAGAGGCTCCCTTTGTCTCTAGAATCTGAACACTCCTTGGTTGGGTTGGGTTGGGCTTGATTGGGTGAGGGCCGAGGAAATAATGGTGAATAAAGGGGCCGCCACATTTTTCGGGCTGCGGGTTTTAGGAACCTGTGGGGAGAGGGCTGAACCAAACAGTTTCCAGAGACAGGCAGCTGATAGCCCACAGAGAGGCAGCTGTGAAAATGAAGGGGATGTCCTGAGGAGAAAAGAAGGGAGGGGGATGTGAAAACCTTTGAATGAGGGAGGAAATATCCGAGGAGGGCTGGCAGGGAAGAGGGGTACGCCAGGGGCAGTGTTGGGTGGCCAGTCTTGGCCACGTTGCCGAGCAGGAGCCCTCCTCCGGCTCATCTGGGCTCAGATCTCAACAATAGTCTGGGCCTCCCATCCCATCCCCAAAGAGGCCCCTCCAGTGTTTTCTCCAACTATATGGCAAGGGACAAACTGAGGCAATAAGGAAAGGCTCAAAAGGAAATGTGTGTGGTCTGGGGGAGACTCTTTTGGGGGCCCTAGGGGAGCCTGGGCAGAGGAGGAGGAGAAATATCGAAATGGCCCCTGACCGAGGGAGAACTCGGAGCCTTCTCTCCCCATTTCCCGGAGAGAAAGCTGAGGCAGCCCGCTGCAGGCGGGATTTCCCTCAGCGTCCCCTTGATTGACATCTTGTTCACTGTGGAGTAGCCCAGGGCCTTGGCCAGGACACCACGCTGAGGTGGGCATGGAAACCCATGATTTGGTAGCACTTTGAGGTTGGCACATTGCTAGTTCTGTGGGAGGCTGGAAGTTTTTCCAGGATCCAGAACTTCCTGGCCATGAGAGCTGTCCAAACAGTCTGTCTTGGGCAAGGGGGAAGGGGCTGAGTTGCCCACAGGTGGAAGTGTTTGAGCAGATGCTGGGCAGCTGCTTGTCAGGGATGCCCTGGGAGGGATGACCCCATTGCCCGGGGCCTTCCCTCCCTCTCATATCCCCTCTCTGGGATTCCAGGATCCTCTCCTATTAGAGGTCACCTCCTGTCAGATCTGTGCACCCAAATGCCTATTTCCAGGACCCTCCTCGTGCCCTCACCCGCATGACTGGACAGGTTAGCACACGGCTCGTTGGTGTGTGTGCTGCTTGTTAAACTGAGCAGCGGGCTCATCGGTGCTCAGCCAGGCAGCTCTGATGTGATTACCCAGTGCTGGCACACGACCCGTGGTCCAGTGCCACCCCCCCCCTTTACTGCCCTCTCTCCCGGCCAGCCTTGTAGTAGGACCCTGTAGCTGAGAAGGACTTGCAACTCCTCTCAGCGTTGGGGAGCAGAAGGGAATCATTCACTGGAATTAAAAAAAAAACAACCTGCACTTGGGGAGCTTCTGTTTTATCTAGGGGAACAAAATAGAAAATTTGTGGGGAGATAGAGGAGCTCAAGGAGGGCTTTGCTGAATCTTGAAGAAACTGGGGATCAGAAGGGGCAGGAGAGAGCGTTCTAGGGGCCACTTTGTGAAGCAGCAGAACTGGGAGATGGAGGGGACACTGTAGGAGAGCTAGTCTGCATAGAGCAAGGGGAGTGACCACAGGTAAAAAAAAAAGACCAGAACGGTAGGTTGAGGCAGATGGTGAAAGGATTAAAATAGAAGTTTGTGTTATCTCAAAGGTAGGAAAGTGATATGTTAAGACTTGTGCCTTAGGAAGCTCAAATTAGAGGCCGATTGGAGTGGGGTCTTGAGGCAGGAAGACCAAGCAGCTGATTATTGCCAGAATTCAGGCCCACTTGAAGAGGGGTGCCCCTCAAAACTCGGGCTTTTCCCTGTCCCCACTTTTTCAGTTGAAAGCCTTGTTTCATATTTCACTGGAAAAAGTGGGCCATTGGCCGAGATGCCCCCTTCTCATCTACCACTCAGATGACTTCCCCCACTATTTCCTCTTTCATTTCTGTCTCCTATGAAGAGATGGTGCCTTTACTTCCTTCCCTCACTCTTTTAACTCTACGATCTGGTTCTTGACCTCATCATTCAATTCAAAAGTGCTCTCCAAAGTTTCTGTTGCAGTTGTTCAGTTATTTTCAGTCATGTCTGACTCTTCATGACCTCACTTAAGGTTTTCTTAGCAGACACTGGTTTGCCATTTCCTTTTCCAGGTCATTTTTACAGATGGGGAAACTGAGGCAAACAAGGATAAGTCACTCGCCCAGGGGGTCACAGCTTCTAAGTTACTTGATTTGAATTCGGGTCTTCCTCCAGACTTGGTGCTCTATCTACTACCAAGGTTTCTAATGATTTCCTAATCACCATATCTCGTTCTTCCTCGCCTTTGACATTTTTTTTCTTAGTTTCTTCTGTTCTTTTTTTTTAATTTTCAATAGTATTTTATTTTCCAAATACATGTAAAGATAGTTTTCAACATTTATTTTTGTAAGACTTTATATTCCAAATTTTTCTTCCTCCTTCCCCAATTTCCCCAAGACAGCAAGCAATCTGATAAAGCCTTTGACATTATTGATCGTGCTCTTCTTCTGGCTATTCTCTTCTCTCTAGGTTTTTATGACACTGCTTTCTTCTCATTCTGACCACTGCTCAACAGTCAGAAGATCTGCTTCATTAAGTCACTCACAAACCTCCAAGGTTCTATTCTGAGCTTTTTTCTCTCCTTCTATCATATTTCTCTTGGTGACCTTATCAGCTCCCATGAATTCAATCCTATAAGGATGATCCTCAAATGTTTACCCAGCCCTAACTTCTCTACTGACCTCCAGTCTCCAAATACCTAATAGACATCTCGAACTAGATGGTCAATAGTCATCTCAACTCATTATCTGTCCCCCCAAACCCTTCCCTTTCTCAAATTTTTCTATTCCTATTGAGGGCACCATCATCCTTTCCACCACTAAGGTTCACAACCCAATCCTCAGTTCCTCCTTTTCTCTCACCTCTCCCATATCCAATCAGTTGAATTAGCCTGTCGATATGATTTTTCTAGCATCTTTCATATCGTCCCCTTCTCTCCTCTGACAGTCCTATCAGCCTGGTCCAGATGACGAATTTCATAACTGGACTACTGCAGTGGCCTGCCGATGGGTCCTCCTGCTTCATGTCTTTCCCTATCCAAATCTGTCTTCCACGCAGCTGTCAAATTGATTTTGATAAAGCACAAACCTAACGATATCACCTCCCTGTTCAGTCCACTCAATTAACTCTATTTCCTTCGAGATTAAATTTAAATTCAGTTTGGCTTTTGGAACCTACCCCTACCTTGGCCCTTTCCTACCTTTCCAGTCTCATTCCTTACTGTCCTCGGCCCATCGCTTTGTGATCCAGTTGACATCGGCGTCCTGGCTGTTCCATCTCCCGCCTCCAGGCATTTTCCCTCATTCCTGGTAGTCTCCCTCCCACCTCATCTCTGCCTCCTGGCTTCCTCAGAGACTTAGCTAAAATTGTATCTTTTACAGGAAGCCTTTGCCAATCTTCCTTTCATTTTAGTCCCATCCTTGTGCTGATTATTTCCAATTTACCCTCCGTCTATCCTGTTTGTACTTGGTTATTTGCAAGTTGTCTCCCCCTGTAGACTACAAGCACTTTGAGGGCAGGGTCTGGTTTCTGTCTTTCTTTGTATCTTCAGCACTTGTGCATGTTTAATATATACTTAATGACTGACTGATGAGTAAGAGAGTATAGAGGAGAGAAGAGATCCATGGTTGTTGGGGTCAAGTTCAAATAGGAGGGGAAGATGATGACAGAGAGCTTGAAGACCGGCCAGATGAAAAGAAGGAGAACTAAGAGTATCCAGGAGGAGACGTAGTCAGCTATGGAAACTATCACAGGGAGGTCAAGGATGAGGACTCAGATAAGACTTAAATTTAATGGGGTTTTTTTTTTCACTTAACAAGCATCTATTTTATCAGCCCATCACTTTTCCGTCAGAAGGCTAGTAGCGACCTGCTTCATCCTCTGACATTATACTTGGCCATTGCATTGATCAAAGTGTCTTTCAACATTTCTCGTTTTTACAATGTATTCTATAATTTGTTCTCATGTTTCCATTTGCTTGATTCTGTGTCCGTTCATGCAAGTCTTCCCCAGTTTCTCTGAAACCATACCCTTCCTCGTTTCTTATAGCACAATAATATCCCATCACATGGGAGTATCTAGGTGGTACAGTGGATAGAATGTTGGGCTTGGAATCAGAAAAGCTCTTTTTTTTCATGAATTCAGATCCCAACTCAGACACTTAGTAGCTGTGTGTGACACTGGACAAATTACTTCACGCTGTTTGCCTCAGTTTCCTCATTTGTAAAATCAGACGGAGAATTTGGCAAACCATCCTGTTTTTGCCAAGTAAACCTCAAAATAGGATCACAAAGTCAGACACAAGAACAAAAACTTCATCACATTCAGCTACCATAATTTTTTTTTCTTTTTGCCGAGGCAATTGGGGTTAAGTGACTTGCCCAAGGTCACACAGCTAGGAAGTGTTAAGTATCTGAGGCCAGATTTGAACTCAGGTCATTTTGACTTCAAGACGGGTGCTGTATCCACTGCACCACCTAGCTTTCCCAGCTACCATAATTTGTGTTCAACCATCCTTAAGATGACGGCATCTTCTCGGTTTCCAATTCTTTACCTTCACAAAAAGTGTTACCACAAATATGTTTTGTACATATTATTTTATTTCTTCGGGGTGTAGACTTGAGAGTGATATCTCTCTGGTTAGGAGATATGTACGGTTTAGTAGTAACGGATATAGTTCCGGAATGGCTGGACCAATTCAGAGCTCCATCAACAACGAATCAATATTTTGTCGTGTATTTTAACATGTATTAGACTACGTGCCGTCTAGGGGAGGGAGTGAGGGGAAAATTTGTAACGGAAAGCTTTGCAAGGGTCAATGTTGAAAAATTACCCATACATATGTTTTGCAAATAAAAAGCTTTAATAATAATAAAAAAAACCCAATGAATCAATACGCCCTTTTCCCCAAAGCCCCTTCAACACTCACCATTTTTGACGTCTTTGCTAATCGGATTAGTTTGAGCTCAGGTATACTTAAAGCTGTATGTCTAAATTAGTGATTTTTTTTTCATATGGCTATTATTAAGCCTGGATTTTTTCCCCCTTGAGAACTGGAAAAGGTGATTATATTTGGCAATCAAAGATTGTTGGCAGCTTTGGAGAGAACAACATCAATTGGGTCATGGATGCAGAAAACAGATTGCCACGGGTTCCAGAGTAAGCGGGGTATAAAGAAATGGAGAAAAACAGCCTAGATAGATTTTCCCCCTAGGAATTTGGTTGAGAAGGGGAAGAGAGAGATTCAGCAATCAATCAGCATGCATTTATTAAGTGCTTACTAAGTACCAAGCACTCTGCCAAGCATGGGGTTCATAGGATCCTAGCTCTGCAGCCAGAAGAACCTCAGAAGCTTCTAGTTCAATCACCCCATTATCCAGACAAAGAAACTGACGCTTCTCCAAAGCCACACAGGCAATAAGCCTCAGAGGGAGAATTTGAACCCGAGACCTTTGGCTCCAGATGGTCTGATTCAGGGAGGATTTTTTTTTTTAATGATAGGAAGAAATAAGACCTTGGTAGGGGATGTTATTGGTAAATAGGAGAGAGAGTGTGTTAGTGGGCTCATCTCCTCCCAGAAGTCTCCCCCCTCCAAGATTCTCCATATAAAATCGATCTCCCTCGCAGAGATTGTCTTATTTCTCCCAGTAGAGACCTCTCTCCTGCAGACATCAGCCTCTTTAGAAGTTGTATGTCCCCCCCAAAAAATTGTCTCTGTTCTCAGTGGTTACATCTCCTCCCCAGTCTCCCTTGAAGATCACGCTCAGGTTCCATAGCCTGGACCAGGCTCCCTCTCTCCGGGGGCCCCACCCTCCTCAGAGAGGGCTTCCCACCTATAATCACTCCCCCACACTGTCTAGTCCCAGGGGATAAGTGTCCAGAGGCCCTGTTTGATTCTGTCTCTTTCCCTAAGGTCCTCCTCAGAGCTGACCTCCCCCTCACCTTCTGTGAGTCTGTCATAGGTAGCCCCCAGTCTCCTTGCCAGCCCAGGGCCCCTTCTTCATGCTCACTCTGCCTTTGACATCATTGACGGGCTCTGGCCAGCCCTGGGCTGGAACCTGCTCCCCAGGGACCCCTGCCCATCCCCAGCCTATGGGCCAGGCCCTCTTGTGCCAGCTGGCTCCTCCTGCTTTCCACCATAGCCACTGAGCTATTCTATCCACCTACGGCCCTTATGCCCAGCTGTGCCATCCTGCCTGTCTTGCCTTTGACCAATTTGTCCTGCCCCTGAAGCCCAAAGCAGGAGGAAAGCCCCCCCCCCTTCTCCTTTGTGCCCAGCTGGCCCACGTGCTCAGCCTGGCGATGTGCTAGGCAGACAGGACTACAAGCAGACCGATAGACTGGGGTGGGGAGGGGGAGAACGCGCACCCTGGACACAGGACCCTTTGTTGCCAGTCCCAGCAGGGCTGCTTGGTATGACACTGAGCTGCTCACCACTCACAGCCCCTGAGAGCCGTGGAGGACGGAGGCCCAGGGGGACCCCAAGGAAGCGGGCAGGCCTGCCTGGGGGGTCCTGGGCTGGATTGGGAGGAGAGGCTCGCCCCCGTCTCCACATGGCGCCTCCTCCTCCTGGGAGCTGCCAGGCAGCGGGCACAGGGATCAGGATAGTGGCTGGCAGAGGGCTGAGTCTGGCTTCCTTCTGATCGCCCCTCCTCTCCTCTCTCCACAGAACGGTGCTGTCCCCAGTGAGGTGGCCAAACGGGACAAGAACCTCAAACGGGGCAACTGGGGCAACCAGATTGAGTTTGTGCTGACCAGTGTGGGCTATGCCGTGGGGTTGGGCAACGTCTGGAGGTTCCCTTATCTCTGCTACCGCAACGGGGGAGGTACCAGTGGGCGCTGCTCCCTTGGGCCCGGGGCTTTCTGCATCCCACCCAGAGTGCAGGCTTCTCCCCCACAGCCTGGCACAGATGCCCCTCTGCCTGGAGCACAGACCACCCCAGCTCTTGGCACAGACACTAGGGAAGGGGGTGGAGAGGAGCTCATCCGCCCGCTCCTGGGCACAGAGACCGTGTCTGGCTTTCAGGCTTGCTCCGACATTCCCCAGCCCCAGCACACCCAGTCTTCTCGGGTCCTGCTTCCGTGGGGAAGGAAGGGGCTGCGGCCCGTGCCAGGGAGGCGGTGGGCACCGGCCCCGAAGCACGCCCTCTTCCCTGGGACTTAGAGCAGTGCCTCCGTCCCTGAGCCCGGCCTCTCTCCCCCCCTCTCCAGGTGCTTTCATGTTTCCCTACTTCATCATGCTGGTGTTTTGTGGAATCCCGCTTTTCTTCATGGAGCTCTCCTTTGGTCAGTTTGCCAGCCAGGGCTGCCTGGGGGTCTGGAGGATAAGTCCTATGTTTAAAGGTGAGGATCGGGGTAGTGATGGGTGCCCCTTCCTGCCGGGAGTGCCCCCTCCTTATCCTGTGGCTTGGCCCCCACAGTCCCTGGGCCCCTTCCCTGTCCCGTGGCTCAGCCCCCACAGCCCTTGGCCCCTGCCTGGGCCTGGCTCCCCCTCCCCAGCCCCCCACGCAGCCTCTCATTGGCCCATCCCACAGGTGTGGGCTACGGCATGATGGTGGTGTCCACTTACATCGGGATCTACTACAACGTGGTCATTTGCATCGCCTTCTACTACTTCTTCTCCTCCATGACCCCCGTGCTCCCCTGGGCGTTCTGCAACAACCCCTGGAACACGCGGGACTGCGCCGGGGTCCTGGATGCCGCCAACTTCACCAACGGCTCGGACCCGGCCCACGGGCCCCTCAACCTCTCCCACTTGCTCAACCATACTCTGAAGAGAACCAGCCCCAGTGAGGAGTACTGGCGGTGAGTCTCGGTCCTGCAGGGAGCTGCCGGGAACGGGGAGGCCGGGATGGACAGGGAGGGCAGGAAGGATGGACGGGAAAAGAGAAAAGGACAGATGAGGGAAGGCAGAAAGGACAGGGAGGCCGGAAACGGACGGGGAGGGAAGAAAGAATGGGGAAGGGGAGGGTGAGCTCTGGGGACAGGCCGAGCCCGAGCCCTGAGAACCACAGAGCAATGGCTGGAGAGCTGCTGTGGGAAAGCCTGGCCCTGGACCTGCAACCCTGAGCTAGGGCCCAACCTCCTTGAGCTCACCTTTAAAAATAATAATCCTACTTCTGGGAAGAACTTGACAAGATACAAAGCTCAGGGTCCTCCCAGAGGGTGAAGGGCGAGCAGCTTTGATTATTGCTAGGCACAGGGCAAAACAATCCAGCCTTCTCCCAGGAGGCAGGCAGGACCAGAGCCCACACGGAGGCTCGACTGCAGCATGGACACAGGGGCCACTGGCCTGGAAAGAACAGGGGGATAGAGCCTGAGCCATATCCAACTGTGCAAGGAGGACAAGGGAGGGAGGTCCCAAAGCGGCCTTCTTTGTGCATGCAGCCTTGGTGCATACTCCCCACTGAGTAGGAGAGGTTTTATTTGGAAAGAAGCTAAATTGGAGACTGGGAGTGGGCAGGTGACCTGTACAAGGTCACCATCCTTGTTCCAGGCCCTCCCCCAACCTCCAACAGCCCCACAAATTGCCCTTAGCGTTAATCCTCTGCTGAAAAATCTCCTTCGTGGTGGGGCTCAGACCCATTGGCCTTCCCTGATTGTCTCCAATCCCAGGAGAGGGCGTTTGGTTTTAGACATTCTCATGAATGAATCAGGCATTATATAATTCTTTGTTTGTGTCTCATCCCTTTATCTCTGCATCTAAGCTGCAGGTGGGCAGGAAATGGGCTTTATATGAACTCTCTCTCTCCCTCAATGCCTAGCACAGGACTCAGCACTGGTTCTTAGGAAAGATTTGTTGGATGGATGGATGGATGGATGGATGGACGAATGAATGGATAGATGGGTAGATGGACAAATGAATAGACAGATGGACCAATGGATGGACAAATGAATGTATAGATGCGCGGTTGGGTGGATAGATAGATGGACAAATGAATGGATAGATGGATAAATGGGTAGACAGATGGATACATGACAGGGGGACAGATGGGGTGAAGAGATGGATGGAGGGATACATAAGTGGGATGGATAAGTAGCTGGTTAGATGGATAGATAGATAAATGGATGATGGATGTATGAATGAATGGAGAGACAGGAATACATGGATGGACAGATGGATGTATGAATAGATGGAGGAATAAACAGATAAATTGATAGGTAGACAGATGGGTCTTCAGATCAGGCCCATGGTCTTTTGGCTTCTCTGCATAAAAGTAATAGCCACATCTATATAGCACTTACTATCTGCCAACACTGTGCGAAGTGCTTTTTACAATTATTATCTCGTTTGATCTTCTTGGCAACCCTAAGAGGTAGGTGCTTTTATTATCCCCATTATACAGATAGGGCAACTGAGGCAGAAGAAGGCTAAGTGACTTGCTCAGAGTCACACTAGTAAGTGTCTGAGCTTAGATTTGAACTTGGGTCTTCCTGATTCTAGGGTTAATACTACTCTGCCACAGAAAGATTATACGTTCTCCAAATCTTTAAGCAGGCCCCATGATTCTAAGATGTGGAGAACAAGATCAGACAGAGGTCTCCTCCTTGGTACCAGCTGGAAAAGAGACCAGTGTCCAGGGGCCCTATTGAGAGGCAGTGAGATCAGGAGAAGGGAAGGCTGTAGGAGGTGTCTTAGGTAGGAGGCAATTAGTCCTGGAAGCTGCAAGGTAAGAAAAGAGATGAGGGCTTTGACTGGCTCTGCAGGGGCAAAATGGAGAGGAAGGGACAGAAGGGAGAGACATTTCCAGGGAACAGTGGGTCGAACCCTGGAACTGATGGGTCAGAAAGCCCAGTCAATGCCCCTTGAAGCATGGTGGAGCTCCAGGACAGCCGGAAGAGGGAGAGAGAAGGGAGAGAGAAAGCAGGTTCCAAGCAGGATTCCCCAGGCCTGGCCCTCAAGGTAGGGGTGGAAAGGAGTCTAAACTAGTCCAGGGCCAGATTTCCCCCCTGAGAGAGATTGGAGACTCTGTATACGCCCATTCAGTTTTATTGGGGAAAAAAAAGGAGACTTTCTCACTCTCTAGAATTAATGTGCTCCACTGCCAAGTCTCAGCACCCACGTGCACCCACTTCCAAGTGTGTATACGGCATCAGGGCCTGAGGAGTCCCCCTGATAGCTCCCCGAGTGACAGCAGGAGAAGCCTTGTGAATCAGCCTTGCTGAGGCCTGAACTGAGGTTCGAGAAAGGCCATGGCCTCCTTGAGCCCTTCTCTCATCTAGGGATTGAGCAGAGGCTGAGCTCTCCCCACTAGAGCAGGCCCAGCTCGGGGGCCCTGGGGCACATCAGAAAGGCCCCCATCTGCTCCCTCTAGGGAGAAGCCGCTGGAGTTCTCTCACTCCCCAGCAGTGGCTGCTGGCCAGCTCCTTGTGGTGGGCTCCCAACCCGTGTGGCAGGATGGAGTGGGCAGAGACTTCCTGGTTAGGGAGGGCAGCAGTAAGTCACACAGTGCCCTCTTCCCCATCTACCCCCTCACCACCCCCGGCCCATTATCAGGCAGGTGGAATCGAGGGAACTTGAACATCAAAAGAACACATCACAAACCAGGGGACAGCCTGTGCCATGGGAGGGAAGGGCATCCCCACACATCCTCAGTGCTTGCAAAGACTTGACAGACCCCTATCTCCCTTGTGACCCCCTCCTCCCTCCCTTTTCTCATAGGACACACAAGCTGAGGAGAAAAGTGGCCAGTCCAGGATCGGGTCACCAGAGTGTAGCAGGATTCTCTCCCCTGCATAGACTTACAGCAAAAGGGGCCTAGGATCTCAGGGCCCCATTTTCCAGATGAAGGCATGAGGTCTGGCTGAGGTGCATCGTTCTTTGCCCAAGGGACTAGGGAGGTGGTAGAAGGGAGGCTCCATTTTCTCTGAACCCCCTTTGTGCCGCCATGTTGGGGAGGCCAGGGGGGAGAGAAAGCAGGTTCCAAGCAGGATTCCCCAGGCCTGGCCCTCAAGGTAGGGGTGGAAAGGAGTCTAAACTAGTCCAGGGCCAGATTTCCCCCTGAGAGAGATTGGAGACTCTGAATACACCCATTCAGTTTTATTGGGGGAAAAAAAGGAGACTTTCTTACTCTCTAGAATTAATGTCTGCTAATGCCCAAAAAAACCTGGAGAGACAGAGTAGAAAGCACCAACTCCAAGGTCCAACCCCTGGTTTTAAAGGAGACTCCAAGGAAGCCCAGGGCCCAAGGTCATATTGCTAAGCATGGCAGAGCTGGCCCGTAAACTTGGCTCTACTGGTCTCCATTTAGAGCCCTAGAGATGGAGACCAAACCAGACCTAAGGAGTCACCAGTCTACAGTTTAACCTGTTGGGTGAGATGTGGAAGGGAAATGTCCTGGCGAGAAATGCAGCCAAGTCTGCGGGGGACCTGTGTCTAGTCTAGGCCTGTGCCTAGTGTCCAGCCTGGTCAGGTCCAGAGTGGCAGTCTGATGCCCCCTGCTGGGCAAGAAGTGCAACTGGCAAGGAGGAAGGGAGGGAGGGAAAGAAGGAAGGAAAGAGAGAAGGGGAAAAGGAAGGATGGAAGAAAAGAGGGAAGGAGAAAAGGAAGGAAGAAAGAAGGAAAGGGAGGGGAAAAGGAAGGAAAGAGGAAACAGAAGGAAGGATGGAAGAAAAAAGGGAAGGAGAAAAGGAAGGAAGGAAGAAGGTAAGGGAGGGGAAAAGGAAGGAAAGAGCAAAGGGGAAAAGGAAGGAAGGATGGAAGAAAAAAGGGAAGGAGAAAAGGAAGGAGGAAGGGAAGGGAAGGAAAAAAGGAAGGAAAGGGCAAAGGAGAAAATGAAGGAAGGTTAGATGAGAGAGAAGTCAGAGTCAAGAAGACCCTTGAGTAAGAATGTTCCTGAAGTGGTAAGAGCTACTGAGTGAGGTCTTTCCTTAATAGGGAAGTAGGAGTGAGGAGAAGGGACTGGGATAGAGAGAGAGAAAAGTTTAGAAGGTATTCAGTAAGAATCAGACTGAGAAGATGAGTTAATCACAGGGTATTGCCCCTCCTTATTTTTTGGATAAGGCCTTGGACCAAAGAGGCCCTCTAACTCCAACCTCCTTGCATTCCCTGCCCAGATGCCCACAGAGCCAAATCGATGTCCTCGAGAGGACTGGTCAGGAAGAACGGATGTTATCCCTTAGAGAAGTGGGAGTAACTCCAGATCCTTTCTGTCAGAGCTCTCCCTTCCCAATGGTCCCAAGCCTTTTCCAAGGAGGCAGCAGGTAATGCCTTGAAGACCTAAGTTCAAGTCCCAGCCTCAGACATTCACTGATTCTGTGACTAGGCTCCAATTTCCTAATCTGTAAAGACAGGGGTCATCATCAGACTCTCTCCCTCCCATGGTTGTTGTGAGGATCTAATGAGATGATATTTGTAAAGGATTTTGCAAACATGAAATTTTAAACGTCGGTCTGCTTGATCTCAGCTCCTGAGATAAGGCCCCGGGGGACAGGAGATCAAAGGACTTTCCTTGGCTGCATGTTCCAAAACTGAATGTGATCTTATGGTGCCACAAGTCTGATTTCAAGCCTGGCCCCTTCTTCCTGAAGACTTCCCGATCCCTGACTCAAGTGAAAATAACCTCTCCTTTCTCTGATTTTTAGTAGCCCTGGTGCTTCCCACATGCTGCTTTCTGTCGGGCCTTTCTCTTTCTGTGCTTATTATTCTGTATTTGTTCTGTGGCTTATTTTATTATTTCAATATTATTTTCACTGCTATTTATTATTCATTATTTGACTTTCTATTATCTTATTTCCTCTTACCTTAGCTTCTAAGCTCCTTCAGAGTAGGAACTTATGTATTCCTGGTCCCAAGTTCAATAAACCCAGGAAGCCACAATGCGTGTTTGTTGGATTCAGTGGAAGAGAGGTTTGTTCTGTCTGTGGTTAGGATCAATATTATATATAGATAAATAGATAGATAGATAGATAGATAGATATACTGATTTTGGTTCTGCTCCCTAGAGTCCAGCAGAACAAACCTAATCTGTCCAACAGTGATAGCCCTTCAGATACATATGTCCCCCATAACTTTTCTTTTCCAGATTACAGAAATATCCATAGTTTCTTCAGCCAATCCTGAATGAAGGCTTAAATGCACCTCTTTACCTACCAAATTTGGAACTAATATAAAGCCAGGAGGCTTTACATTATGTAATGTAATGCAAATAATGAAAAGCTAGCATATTCAATGGTTGAGTCAAGATTCAAAAGGATTGCAACAGAATAGATTAAACTGAATGTAGAGTTGTAGTCTTTGATTCAAAAAATAAATTGCACAAATATGAACTAGAGAATTGTCGCATGAGCAGCAGATCATGGGACAAAGATCTGGGGTTTATAGTGGACTACATGCTCACTATACCAAAGAAGCCAAGAAAGAAGATGATGTGAGGGTGGGATTCATGAAGAGAGGACAAGGGATGCTAAAGTAGTAGTGAAACTATTCATCCACTAAGAAATTTCAGGCTAACTGGCACAGTGGATAGAGAGCTAAATTTGGAGTCAGGAAGCCTCAGTTTCCCCATTTGTAAATTGGGGATTCTAATAGCATCTGCCTCTCAGGGTTATCATGAAGACTAAATGAAATATTTATAAAGCACCTTGTGAATCTTAAAGCACTATATAAATAGCAATTATTATATCTCTACAGCCAAGGGAATCAGGCAAGGTTTCATGTAGGAGGTGGTGCATGAGCTGAACTTTTTAAGGAAATGGGAGATTCTAAGAGGTCGAGGTGAAGAGGGAGTGTATTCTCAGCATCAGGGACAGTCACCACCAAGACACAAAGTGGAAGATAGAATTTGTGTGTTTCCCTCCCTTTTAACCACCCTTCCTATCCCTGGTATCTTCTCTGTTGAGTCTGATATATTTCTACTCTAAACATGTGTGTCTGTGTGTGTGTTCAACCTTCCTTGTCTGTTTGAGATAAGAGTGAGGTTTCTTTGATGTCCAGTTCCCTCCCACTTCTTCCCTGTACACTCCTCTGAACCAGTCTTTTATCTAACTACTTCAGTGCCCTTTGAAGGATTAAGGTTCTGAAGGAACTTCTCTTCCTATTAGAAAGTCAGAAGGTTACTATAGAGCTCCTCAAGTAAATTTGCCTTTCTTAGTTTCTCTGAAGTCTTGTGTTCATATTTTAAATATTAGGATTTAGTTTTTGGTTTTGGGTGTTTTCATCATAAATACTTGTTAGTTCTTTATTCCACTTAAGATTCATTTCCCCCATATTAAGGATATTATTCAACTTAGCAGGGTAAATTATTCTTGATTGTACGTCTATATCTTTTACCTTGTAGAATATTGTATTCCAAGAACTCTCATTTTTAGTAGAAGCTTCCAGGTCCTGTGTAATCTTGATTGTTATTCCTTGGATCTTGAACTGTTTCTTTCAGGATGTTTGCAGTATTTTTTTTTAAATAGTACTCCTAGATCTGGGCTGTGACAATCCTGGAACTTCTTTCAGTCAGTGCTCAGTGAATTCTTTCTATGTGGACTTTGTTCTCTAGCTGTAATAGTTCTAGAGAGTTTTCATATATGATGATTTTTGAAATGTAGGATTCAGACTTTTTTTAAATCATAACTTTCAGGGATTCTAATGATTTTTAAATTATCTCTCTGATTTAATTTTCAGGTCAGCTGTTTCTGATGTCAAATATCTTACATTTTCTTCTAATTTTTAAACTTCTGATTTTTGCTTGTGATTTCTGTTTAACCTATCCTACTTTATAGGGGTTCTATTCCTTAGATCAGTTTTTTTTTCTTTCTGTTGTTTTGTTTTAACTTTTTATTAATTTTATTTTGAGTTACAAATTATCTTCCTCTTTCTAATCTCTTCCCTACCATTGATAAGGTAAACCATGTGATATTGGGTCAACTTTCTCTTCTGAACTATATTTCTCCTTCAATTCTTTCTTCTAGAGCTTTTATCTTTTGCTTCATTTTTTCCTAGGTATTCATGTAGTTCTTGTAGAAAACCTATTTTTCCCTTTATGTCTCTGTTTACAGTTGTTATTGATTTAGCAGTTTTTGTTGTTGGTTGGTGTTAATTTATTCCCCTTTCCAGGTTTAGTTTCTGAATTGTGGTTTTTATCAGAGCCAGTCTTTGCCCCCTGCTGTACTTTTGTATGGGGTGGTAAGCCCTCTTTCTTCTTTCGTTGGGTTTTTTCACTAAATTCTACCTTCAGCATCTCTGAATTTTTGAAGTTCAGAGCACTATTGTCACCAAAGGAAAACGTATTAGGGATCGCAGAGTCCAGTATGAGTTCTAAGGCACTGTGCTGGTCACTGCCTGCTGTGTAGTTGATCCCCGAAGATTCTCATATCTGGGGCTTTCTGCCCATCCTGGGGCTTCCTCACAAGAACTCTCAGTTCTTGCTGCCTCAGACACAGAGCCTCCTGGGCTGCTCATTCCCTGTCTCTGGTCCCATTACCATTCTCTTGCATTAGTAGAGAGTTACCAGAGAGATATTGCTTTGTCTGTGGGAGAGAGTGATCACCTAGCAGAAAGGTAAATGAGTAATGAAACCCATGTGCCTAAGACAACTAATGCTCCTGGATGGTAAGACTTTTGTCTTTTAGAGAGCAGGCTTCCCCATTAATTAATGGTGAAAACCATTTCTCCATCATCTGTTCCCTGTGTAGTAAAGCTACTTCTCTGCTTACATCAAGCCCTGAAGCAATAACAATTTTATGCTGCAGCCACTCTTGGCAAAGTGCTGAGAAAAAGTCGTGCTTTTTCAGTGACAAGTAATCTCTTAAGGCTGGAGAACTACAAAACTTCCTAGGGTCTTCAGTCAGCCCTCAGCAAAAATGAACTTCAAACAGCAAAACCTGTCTTTCTTCCCTCTCAAGCTAGAAATGGGCAGTAAAGAGCAATACAGGCAAATTCTTGAGAAGGACAATCATTGGTGCTAGCACATAATCCTGCATTTCTCCAGCCCATCAGCTCTCAGCAAAACCATGTCTTTCTTCCAATCAGCATGGCTCCCAGCAAAACTGCAGCAGACCCTGAATATTTGCTTTTGATCATTTTCTGTCCATTTTTAAAAAATTCTATCTTCTGTAAGAAACTCCCCTCCTGCATCTTTGGTTTCAGACTCCCCTGTCCTCAGTTTACTCTCCTATCTTCCTCTGATCATCTGTTATCCTCCTAATTCTTGGATTTGATGACTTAGATCAAGGTCTCCTGTAAACAATGACACATTTTTAACTTATAATGTGAAACTCAAAAAATTTACCTTTCTGTCGGGCAAGATTCCTTGCCATATTGATATGATTTTCTTGTAGAGCCTAAATAGTTCATTTAGAATTTCTCATTTAGAACCTTAAAAACTTTGGAAACAGTAGCATGCAAATAAACCAACCATGAACCCAGGACACAGCATCCATTTTTAATTCACTAGGTGATTGGCCTTTAAACAGGTCATCTCAATATATTTATCTGGGGAAGGGTAGTTTTCTCTCAAGTCCTCACAACAGTCAGATCCTCTCCTCAACTAATTTTTTCTAAGAGACTGTATCTTCTTAAGTAGATTTGATGAGTTTAATCATTATAAGTGTTTTTATTTCTAGCATTTTCAGAAATTTATCATGCTAGGATCATATTTATTCTGTATGCTGGGCTATTTCTCCAATTTGGCACTCCCAGGTTTACAGGTTGATTTCCAGGAAAGCTGATATTTTCTAAGGTTTAGATGGATTAGAGTGATGGATTAAGAAACTTCTTCAAGGTCAAACAGCTAGTAAGTGTCTGAGGCAAGGTTTGGATTTTCAGGTTTGCTGATTTCAAATCCAGTACTCTAATCCATCTTGAACCTTACGAACCTGAAAATCCAAACCTTGCCTCAGATACTTAATAGCTACCTTAAAGAAGTCTCTTAATCTCTTTCTGCTTTGGTTTCCTTGTCTGTAAAGTGGGGATAATAATAGTATCTACCTCTCTGGGTTATTGTGAGGATCAAATAAGAGAATATTTGGAAAGCACTTTGACCTTAAGATGCTATAGAAGTGCTAATTGATTATTGTTATTATCAATACCCACTCCTAAAACTACAATTTATGTTCCCTCCCCAGTGAGTTTATCTTTTATAGTACTCAGGAGAAAACAGTTAGCTTAAAGCAAAAGCATTTTGCTTCTGATATCATGTAGTATCATAATGACAACAATAACAAGAGAACGCTTTCTTCATAAATCTAGAGACTTTGTCTCACAAATACAGGATCACATATATTTGATTTGTCAAGTATTTTTAACATAATTAACATGTAGTAGATTTCCTGCCATCTAGGGGAGGGGGGGACTAGCAGGGAAAAATTTGTAACGGAAAGCTTTGTAAGTGTCAATGTTGAAGAACTACCCATACATATGTTTTGCAAATAAAAAGCTTTCATTTAAAAAAATAAAAAAATAAAAGGGTCCCCCCCACAAAAAAAAAACATACAAATACAGTATCAGTGAGAAGAGTGGGCACAAAGTTAGAATACACTGGTAATGAGGTCCATATAGTAGGGAACACATATGGCCATGATAATTTTCACTTTCAGAACTGTTCTCTCCTTTTTTATGCGGTCTTCATCCTGGACTCCCTGGATCTGCCCCTGACTTTTAACTGTCAGGGCTAATTCTCTCTGGGTTCCCTAGTTAGCTGTCTTCTGCCAGAAGTCTTACTCTTTAATGCTGCTTCCTGCCTGGATTGCTTCCTTTCTGTATTGATAGTCTGTATCTGACTGCTCCTTGGCTCAAACTTAGGTGATTCTCCAAGCACTTTGATGAAGTATCTCCTACTAGATAGGCTCTAGTAACTAACACCTTTTCAGGATGCTATGGGTGATGGCAGATAAGAGGAGGAAAAAGTCTCTCCTTCCCCCACTGTCTTCTGGAAGAAGCATAGAATTTACCTTCTAAAAGTTGCTTCTGTCTCAGGTTGTTTTGAACTCTCAAACTTGCTCTCTCTGTGGCTTGCCAGATTTAACTTTTTAAAGGTGACCAGGGGTATGGCCAGTCTTCAGTCAGTCAGTAGCAATTGCCTCTTCCAATCAAAACAAAGAATTTTCCTCCTAGCACTTAATGCAATTTTCATATTTAGATTAACACCTCAGCATCTATCTATATAGGGTTGAACCCCAGCCTTTTTGCGCGCGCGCACACACATACACAAAATAAAACAAAAAGGAAACTAGACCAAATACTTCTCTACAAAGACATTGGCTGTCAGCTAGCCATCTCCCTCACCCCACCTTTCTTCCCTGCCAGATCTTTGGAGTGACTGATGAGGGAGGGGAATCCTGATTTACACGTCTCTGAGACTTGTGGGAAAGGATTTGTGGAGAAGTCTTGGCTCCCTGCCTTGGTATCATAAGCTTAAACAAGAGAAAGCAGGAGAAATGATCAAGATTTACCTCCATTCCACTCTCACACACAAGGCTGGCTCTGAGTAAAAAGCATCAGTTTCTCCAGGTTCCCAACAGACCAGACTCCCAGCTTCTCTGCCTCTTTTCCTCTCATGGGTCCTGGCTACCACCTCTGTAACAGGCTCTAAAACTCTCCCAAATGTGGCAGCTTGCTCTTCTGGCAGCAAAGCTCTCAGGTGGTGCTGGTTATGATGTCATTCACACCTTTTATATCTAACCCATGGCCACGAGGGGCTACCTCCCAGAAGCCCAAAGAGCAGAGGCAGCAGGACAGGAAGCAAAAAGAGATGGTCAAGGATAGATAGTGCCCTTTCCCAGTCTGCATTCATATAAGAATAAAACGAACAACCCATCCCTTTGTCACCGACACTCTTCTCCAAGCGTGGAATTGTTCTTAATGAATGGATCCTGGCTGTTTGACGGTCAATGCTCCCTTTTATCTAAATGTTCACAGGTCATCCCTTTAATAATGAATTCTAGGATTTGGGTAGAAATTGGAAGTCAGGTCATTGGAGTAGAGTTTGAAAAATCCCCCTTTTGCCCATTAGGTTATTTCCTTCCATCCTTTTCCCATTCTTTGCTCTTTTTCAAAGATCCTGAGCAAGATTCAGCAATCATTTCTGATAGTTCTTTTAGCTCTTTGCAATGCAGTCTGGTTTGATCTGGTGAACTAAACTTCCTGAGGGAATCTTTATGCTCTTATTATAACTTCTTATTTCATCTGTCCCAATCCAAAGATCATTTTCCCTGGTTAAGAAAATAGAAGCAATGCATTGTGTTCCCTTTCTCTGATTTTTTTTCTTGTAGATACGATTTTTCTTGCACAACAAAGATAAGTGTGGAAATATGTATACATATATTCAATTTATCAAGTATTTTAACATAATTAACATGTAGTGGATATCCTGCCATCTAGGGGAGGGGTGGGGACTAGGGAGGAAAAATGTGTAACAGAAAGCTTTGTCAGGGTCAGTGTTGAAGAATCACCCATACATATGTTTTGCAAATAAAAAGCTTTCATAAAGAAAAAGAAAAAAAAAAAGAAAATAGAAGCAAGTAAGAGCTGGACAGCTATCTGGGTGCATGTTGGATAGAGCACTAGGTCAGAAAAGCTCATCTTCCTGAGCTTCATCAAATCTGGCCTCAGATTTATGTGACCTTAATCCTGTTTGCCTCAGTTTCCTCATGTGTCATATGAACGGAGAAGGAGATGGCCAACCATTCCCAGTATCTTTGCCAAGAAAACCCCAAATGGGGTCCTGAAGAGTTAGACTGGAATGACTGAACAGCAGCGGCTGCTTTCATCTCTTCATACAATATTGCCATTCTCTCAGCAAGGGTCCTGGTGGATGTTCATGGGGCTCATGTGTCGGAGGAGGCGATGATCTTTCCTTGGTCCTTGTTTTCCCTTCAGAGGTGCAGGACCAGGTTGCTGCCGAGCTCACCCAGGGAGCGCGGACGCCGGAGGAGGGATGCAGCGCCTCGGGGACTCCTTCCTGGGCAATAAGGGCTCCGCGGACATCCCTGGGGACACCTTTTTTTCATTCTAGGCGCTACGTGCTGAAGCTGTCCGATGACATTGGTGACTTTGGGGAGGTGCGGCTCCCCTTGCTTGGGTGCCTCGGAGTCTCCTGGGTGGTCGTCTTCCTCTGTCTCATCCGCGGTGTCAAGTCCTCAGGGAAAGCAAGTACACTCGCCCCTTCCCCTGCTGGGATTTAGGGGTCTCCCCTGGGAAGGCCAGAGTGGTGAAATGGGGGGAGCTGAATGATGGGATGGGGCTGGGGGAAGCAAGGGACCGGGAAGGGCTCAGCCTCTGAGAGTGTCTCTCCGGTGGGAGTTGGGGTCTGAGCCAAAACTTCCCCCGCTGCTCCCTCCAGGTGGTCTACTTCACAGCCACGTTTCCCTACGTGGTGCTGACCATTCTGTTTGTTCGGGGGGTCACCTTGGAAGGCGCTTTTACAGGTATTATGTACTATCTGACGCCACAATGGGACAAGATCCTGGAGGCCAAGGTGGGTATCTGGGCACCTGGGGGCTGGAGGGAGGAGCAGGAGCTGTCCTCTGCCCTGCCCGCCCCAGCTGACCACTGACCCTCTTCCCTGACCCTCACAGGTGTGGGGGGATGCTGCTTCCCAGATTTTCTACTCCCTGGGCTGCGCTTGGGGGGGTCTCATTACCATGGCTTCCTACAACAAGTTCCATAACAACTGCTACAGGTGAAACTCAGACCTCGTTCCCTTCACCCCATGGTGCTTCCCCCCGACTCCACGCCAGGCCCTCCGGGTTCCTGGGTGGGCTCTCCCAGCCCCACCTCTGGTTCTCAGTCTCAGCTGGGTGTGGCTGACAAACCATCAGAGCCGGAGACCCTCCCCCATGCCCACCACCCTGGATCCCCAGAGGCCAGAGACCACCCCTGCAAAGGATAAGGAAGGAAAGGGGAGGGAAGCAGCTGGAAAGACCCGAGACCGCTGGCTCAGGGAGGATTCTGGGGGCCCAGGGCGGGCTGGGGGTGGACAGTGCTGTGAGAGTGCTCTGGACCCCGAGCCCAAAGCTGAGCCTGATTCTTCTTGCCCTCACAGAGACAGCATCATTATCAGCATCACCAACTGCGCCACCAGCGTCTACGCGGGCTTTGTCATCTTCTCCATCCTCGGCTTCATGGCAAAACACTTGGGCGTGGACGTGTCCCGGGTGGCTGACCATGGCCCCGGCTTGGCCTTTGTGGCCTACCCAGAAGCCCTCACTCTGCTGCCCATCTCTCCCCTCTGGTCTCTGCTGTTCTTCTTCATGCTTATCCTGCTGGGCCTGGGGACTCAGGTATGGGCCTGGCACGGGGAGGGGGCCGGGCACTCAGGCAACAAGGGCAGCCACTGATGGGCTTCTCAAAGGCAGCGTGTCCAAAACGGAGCTCATCATCCCTGCCCGCAAACACTCCCCGCTTCCAAGCTTCCCTTTTATTCTTGAAGATCTTGCACCATCCTCCCACTCGGGGGTCACCGCTGGGGGTGCCCTCCAGCCCTCACTCTCACCCCCCTAGACAGCCGTTGCCAAGGCCTTTGCAGCATCTCCCGAATATGCTCCCTTTCCTTTTCTGCCCCTGCCAGCCCCCGGCGCAGACCCTCGTCACCTGGACTGCGGCAGTCACCACTGGGGGGTCTGCCTGCCCGAGGCTCTCCCTGATCCAGTCCATTCCCCACCGGCTGTCAAACTGACTTTCCTAAAATGTCGGTCTGACCGTGCGACCCCCTCCAGGACCCAGTTTAAAATCCTGTTTGATGTTACATTCCTTTAGTTCTGCCTTCTGGAGACTTTAGTAACAGCGGTTGTGGATGAAGTGGGGAACGAATGGATCTTGAAGAAGAAAACCTACGTCACTTTGGCCGTGGCCATTGCTGGGTTCCTGCTAGGGGTCCCCTTGACCAGCCAGGTGGGCACACAGACAGCTGGGGGGTGAGCATGGTGGTGCCTTCTGGTAGATCATGGGGTACCAGGGGAAGGTGGGACAAACCTGGCAGGCAGTGCCCTCCAGTGGTTAATGTGGCCTCTGCCCAACAGGCGGGCATCTACTGGCTCCTGCTGATGGACAACTATGCTGCCAGCTTCTCCTTGGTCGTTATTTCCTGCATCATGTGTGTGACCATCATGTACATCTATGGTAGGTGTCCAGTCATGTACGTCTGTAGTAGCCGTCCGGTCACGTACATCTCTGGGAGGTGTCAGGGCTGCTCCGAGGCTACCCCCACATATACCTCTGCCCCTCCCAGAGACTGTGCAAGGTGGGCACGGCCTCTGATGACTTTTCTCCCCAGGACACCGGAACTACTTCCAGGATATCCAGATGATGCTGGGCTTCCCACCCCCCCTCTTCTTCCAGATGTGCTGGCGTTTTGTCTCCCCAGCTATCATCTTCGTAAGTGCCCTCGTGGTCCTGCCCTCCTCCCCCAACTCCTGCTCAAGGAGGACCAATCCCTCCTTTGGGTTTAATCGTCCAGAAATAATAATCCTGAAGGGTCTGACAGCTAGCCGACAAGCAGTGGGAGGGGTGGCTATCAGAGTCAAGGACATGATGAATTTCCAGATGTAGGGATGGTCCTAGTCTACCCAGAGGGTAAAAACCTGGTCTTCGGCTCAGACAAACTACCCATACAAAGAAAGGGGTAGAGGCAGCTGCTGAGGTGGTGGGTGAGGAGGGTGGCTCAGCATTACCCAAGAGCCTGCCCTGGCTCCTCGGATAACACCGGATATAGAATCACAGAATGGACAAGGGGAAGTCCCCTCAGTGCCATGCTATCTGACCTGTAGCCCAAAGGAAGCTCTGCCCTAAAGATGGGCACCCAGCTGCCTCTACTTCAAACCCCCAGGGAGGGGGTACCATAGCACCTCTCAAGGCAGCCGATCCACACTGGAACAGCTCTTAGTGTTGTCCTGACATCAGGCCTAAGCTGACTCCCCATACCTTCCCCTCATTGCTCCTGGCACTGCCCTCCAGAGCCAGGCAGACCAAGGCTAACTCCTCCTCATGACACAGCCCTTCAAATACAAATACAGCTCTTGGGTCTACCCTGAGCCTTTTGTTCTCTGGCCTAAATATTTCCACTTCCTTCAACCTTTCCTGAGGTTGGATTCAAGGCCTTTCATCATCCTGAATCCTCTTCCTCTAAAATGAGATGCCCATAACTGAAGTGGACAGCAGCCTGACGAGGTGTGCCTGAGGCAGAGGGCACCCAGGGTGACTGCAGCTTTCTGGGCTGCCGCATCTTGCAGGTGACTCATTGGGAGCTTGAAGGCTCCTAAAACCCCCAAATCTTTTTAAGGCTGACTGCTGCCTCACCATTCCACCTTCATCTTGAATTGATGAAATAGGACACGAAGTTTTACATTCACCCCGAGTGAATTTCATTTTGTGCGATTCAGTCCGAAGTTCTTGGCCACCAAGGTCTTTGGGGATCCTGACCTTTCCTCCAATGTGTTAGCTCTCCCTCCCCACTTTGGGCCATTTTTCAAGGTTGGTGAGAATCCCACCTCACCAGTGCCTTTATCCGGGCCAAGTGGATCACTGAGGAGCTCCACCAGAGACACATTGACATTGAATTAACACCTGCCTTCTCTTCTGAGTTAGGCCATTCAAGTAGTTCTGAATTCACCTCTCTGTACCATTTCCTTCTACATCTTTTCTTCTTTTCCATGAGAACACCAAAGACACTTTTTTATTGAGTGATTTGTTGAGTAATCTACGTCTACAGTCACCCTGTGATTAAAAAGTTAGTGAACCCACCAAAAAAAAGAATTAAGGTGAGCCTGACCTGACCCTTCCTGACATCCCGCAATCACTGCTTCCTTTCCTCCGCCTCTCTAAATTAGAATTACTTCCTTGGCTACTACATCCTAATGTTGCCTCACATTAGCCTCCCAGGCCTTCAAAATGTCCAGATCTTTTTCAGACAGTCATAACCCTAATCCCCCCTTCCCATTATATGCTTGGCAAGCTGGTTTCTGAACCAAAGCTAAAGTTGTACATATAATACCTTATTAAGGGGCAGCTAGGTGGTGCAGTGGATAGAGCCCCAGCCCTGAAGTCAGGAGGACCTGAGTTCAAATCCGACTTCAGACACTTAATACTTCCTAGCTATGTGACCCTGGGCAAGTCACTTAACTCCAATTGCCTCAGCAAAATAATAATAATAATATCTTATTAAAGCTTCCCAGGAATGCACATCAAGCTCCCTGGCTTCTAATTTGAAATTTTAGTTCTCTTACTGTTCATCCCCCTTCTCTGCTGTCATCAGCTCTCATTGTAGCATCCCACCTCTGCTGGGGTTCTAGCCTTCTGCTGATCCCCTTATAGGTCCAAAAGGATCATGCCTTTGGTTAGCTGCCCTTAGCCTTCTGTTCATTCTGATCGAGAACCCTTCTGATACTGTTCTCCTGAGACTTTGACAGCCTCTTGTGTTTATCCTCTATTGCCCTTGCTCCTGTTTTGCATTTCTCTCTTTTTAGTCCCAGTTGGTCAGGATCCTCATTGATCTCCTCAGATAGCTTTCATTTAACTCTTTCTTAGAATTGTTTTTCTTTAGGTCTTCAGAATTTTAGTCTTAAGATTCCTGTCCTCCACTCTTCTGAGGAGAGAGACAAAGAAACAGACAGAGATAGCGAACTCCAGCAGATATCTTGATGACTGAAGTCCCCCATCGCTAATATGTTATGTCTTTGTCTCTATTTCCTGAACTTTGCATCCATATCCTCTTTCTGCACAGTTGGTCTATAGTATTTGAGCATCAATATTGCTTCTATTTCAGCTATGGTAGATTTTTACCCACATTTCTCCTCCTCATGTGGGCCCTGAATGGCCTAGATTATGAAGAGGTGTTCCCTGAACTCTTTTCTCCTTCTCTTCTGGAAAACAAGCCTGATTTTTGATCAGACACTCGTCCTCCTCCCTCAAAAATTAACAGTTTTTCACCCCTAAATTAAAAAGACCCTGCAAAATTTTTCCCACTGGCTACCCTCTTGGAAATGAAATCCACAGTACTGGCTTGTTGAATTATTTGTGGGTGATTCTCACTTCCCTCTTTGTCACCTGGTTTTGTTTGTTTTTTATAAATGCCATTTTTTATTTTATCTTAGGGAGCTCCCAGAGAGGAAACTCCCTCCTTCTCTACAACAGAAAGCCTTAAAAGGCTACATCAGGAGCATTGAGAGGACCACTGACTTGGCTGTGGATGCTAGAGGCAGGAGGGACAGGAATCTTCCCAATTGGGAGGTTGTTCTCTACCTAC
Organism: Myrmecobius fasciatus; assembly: GCA_023553655.1. Lineage (NCBI taxonomy): Eukaryota > Metazoa > Chordata > Mammalia > Dasyuromorphia > Myrmecobiidae > Myrmecobius > Myrmecobius fasciatus. Next base: position 47,331 of record JAJPUD010011615.1, read on the forward strand.
TGTTGTAGTCTGTCTCTCTGCTGGTACCTCAGTACCTCAGCTGGTACTCTGGCACCCACTTAACAGGTGACAGCCACTCTCTCCCTCCCTTTCCCTTCTCTCACTAATTGGATCAATTAGTTCTTCTCACTCTGCCTCAGCAATTCTCCCCGCCTTCCTGAGGTAATCATCCTCCTTTGTTCCTTGCCTTCTTTGGGTTCTTCTCCTTCCAAATTCATCCTCAGTTCCACAGTCTTCCACCTCACCTTTAGAATTCCTCCTCTACTTCTTGTCTCCCTTCTCCTACTGAAGCCAGAAACAGAGAAAGTATGTTATGATGAACTTTATACAATAATAGACCAATCAAATAGGTATATTTATATGTCAGCACTCAAGGGGCTGGGACTTCCTCAATGTGTATACTGGATACATTGCATCCTATATACCTGGGCTCATCCCTCAACTTCTTGTCTGTCCCTGTCCATATGACTATTGGAGCAGACCAGCCCATTCACCAAGACCTCCCACAATTCCTGTGTTCACCTCGGCTGTCATCTTCTCATTATCACCTCCTGACTAGCCCATCCACTTGTGCATTTTCTGGTATCTTTTACATCCCTTCTTGTGTGCAAGTCATTGCTAGAGGTTTCTCTTTGACTCACCCACAGTTCTGGTTCTTCAAATATCACAGCACGATCCCAGCCACATGGAATCACCAGGAGAATTCTGGTGTGAAAAAAATAATGAAATTTTGTGCTTTACCTGAAGGGCACACCTCCCCAACTACCTCTCAGCCCCTTTTCTATCTCCATTAGAGTGATTTGTTGAGTAACCTATGTCTACAGTCATGATTTGTCTGCATCCAGACAACAACCCCAGGCAATAAATTAAGTCAATGAGTAACTACTGTGTGCTGAGTCTACACCAGCAACAGGTATCCTGGTCCTGCTTGGCTTGGTGTGGATTATTGGGCTTCTCTTTTGAGGAGTCACAGATCTCACTGAGAAGAGCCACATCACCTATATGTGAAAGGCCCTGGAGATCTGTGCCATCTGTAGAGACCCTCTCTTTGTCACAGATCTCCAAAGCAATCTTTGGGAAGCTTCCAGCTCCCTAATAATGGGTGAAGAATCACAAACCCTCAAGACAGAGAGCCAGGGAGTCATTGGATCCAATCTGAATGAGAATTCCCCTAACAAAAGCTGCCTTTGGGAGGGGGCCCCCAAGGCAGCTTTTTCCTTTTTGGATACCGTGTTATTAGGAAGTTTCTTTTCATATTAAGGTCAAATGAAAGCTTTCTAACTCTACCCCAACCCTCATATCTGGTTCTATCCTCCAGGGCTAAGCAGCCCAAAGTTTCTCCCTTCCCCTCAGAACACCCTTCCAGATCACTGGTGCCCATCCTCTCCCCAAGTCTTCTTTCCTTCCCCAAATTCTCCCTACCTCCTTTAGTCAATGGCAGGAAGATCCTTTCCTATCCTGGCTGCCCACCTCTGGATACTCTCCAGCAAACCAGTGCCCAAGTGCCCAGATCTTGAGCATAATATTCCATAGCAGAGTCTAGAAGGATTCCTAGAATGAATATTCTTAAGGCAACTAAGGGGCACTACAGTGGATAGAGGGCTGTCTCTGGAGTGAGGAAGAACTGAGTTCAAATCTCACTTTAGCCCACTTTCTAGATCTAGGTGGCCTGGGCCAGTCATTTATCTTCTGTAAAACTCAGTTTCCTTATCTGTAAAATGGGCATGGTAATAAAAGCACCTACCTTCTAGGATTGTTGGGAGTGTCAATTTAGAATAATATATATAATAAAGTGTTTTCCAAACCTGAAAGTGCTATATTAGCTATTATTCTTAGCCTAAAACTGCATTAGCTTCTGGGATGCCGTGAAAAAATGGCTGACACATTGAGCTTGCAGCAATCCCACCAGATCTTTTTCAAACAATGTCTAACAACAGCTCCCCATTTTGTACTGATAAGTTTTGATTTTTTGTATCCAGGAGTAAAATTTTACATTTATTCCTATTTAGTTTTATCTAATGAGATCTAGCCTGCCCAAATCCTGTTAGAAACTGACTCTGTCATCCAATGTCTTAATTCTCCCTCCCAGATCCAGGGTTCAACTTCCAATTGTTTATGCATGCCATCAATACTTTATTCTAAATCGCTGATCAAAATGTTAAACCACACAGCCCAGCATGGATCCCTGGGACACTCTACTGGAAACCTTCCTCTGAGCTGATATCAAACCATTTGTGACTCCTCTTTGAGTCCAGCCCTTCCAGTAATTACAAATGTCTCTGGCTGTTCTGTTGCATACTCTACTTTCTTCCACCTTTTCTACAAAAATAATGTAAGATACTTTATTTCCTCAGATCTAGGTTTATTTATTTATTCCTTTAATGTGCCAGCTTAGTGATCCTGTCAAAAAAAAATTAAAAGGCAAGGATTTGAGTCTATCAGAACCTGTCTTTGATGAAGCCAGGCTGGCTCCTTGCAATCACTGCTTCCCTTCCTAAATGGTCATTAACTATCCTTGGATAATATACTCTAGAACTTAGCTAGAACCAAAATCCAGTTCATTGTTCTATAAAAAAGGGAAGGAAGTGAGTCTATCAGAACCTGTCTTTGATGATGAAGAAGCAGGCTGGCTTCTTGCAATTAACTGCTTCTCTTTCTAAATGTTCATTAATTAATTATCCCTTGAATAATATACTCTAGAACCTAGCTAAGAATCAAAATCCAGTTCATTGCTCTATATTGGTCCTTGTTCTTAAAAAATAGGACCTTTGTCTTTGTTCCAGGCCCATGAAACTTACATCAATTATCACTATAATGGCATGGGAGTCATAACTTTTATTCCCCTAATCTAGAACCATGGACCAATTACCTCTCTGTTGCTCCCAAAGGATCCTCTCAGGTAGAGATTCTGTTGTAGTACCTCTTGCATTATCTCCTATAATATTTGGTGTGGCATTGCTTATTCAGCCTATCTCCTGTGGTTTCTCCAATGTGACATCTCTGGCATGCTGACTTTCGTGTGTTATCTCTGGAGTGGGATCTGGGGTGTCTATTGAAGGGTGTCTTTTGGGTATCATCTCTGGTTTGGTGTCTCATACTTATAATGACAATAATAATAGTTAACATTTATATAGCACTTTAAGGTTTGCAAAGAGCTTTACAAATATTATCCTATTTAATCTTCCCAACAACCCGAGAAGGTAAGATCTTCCTGAGTCTAAAGATTGCCATCTAGCCATTGGGCGTAGTGTCTTTCATGTGGGATCTCTCGTCTGCCTCTTGGGAGGTGTGGTGTCTTATGTGGTATCTCTCATGGTGCATCTCTGGTATGTATCTATTGTGCTGTCTCGTGGCTCACTCATAGGATCTCTGCAGGTTGGTGTCTCCTGAGGGATCTCCAGCATGTTGTCTCTGATGTGCCATTTTTCATCTGCCGTTTCTGGTGTATTGTCTCTTGCCTGCGGTCTCTTTTGTCTTTTTATTAAGTAGTTGACACTTACCTTAGGTAGTTTCTTCTCTACCTCCACTGGCCAGTTTGAGGGGCCCATCCCATCTGTGTGTGTGTGTTCACCATTGTTCTTTCAGAGATCCTGAAAACCAGTTCTTCAGTGTTTTAAAAATGGAGTCACCTCCAGAAGGAATTTTATCTGAGTGTGCTTCTTTTTAAGGTCATTCTACTTCCTCAGAGAGCACATCAAAAGCATCAGTCTCTAAATGTGGTGGTACTGACATTGATGAGTAGATCATCCACCTGGTCTTTGCTGTAGCTTCCTCTCTCGATTCTCCTCCTACTTGTCTGTCCACTGCTTCTCATTCTCTTTGCTGAATCACTGTTTAACCTCCAGCCCCTTAATTTGGGTAGGATTCTGCCTTTTATGCATTTTCTTGGTGGTTTTATCAGCTGCATAGATTCAGTACTACTTCTGCACAAATGATTCAGCTCCAATTGATTGCCCAAACTCAGGCTTTACTTTGTCAACAGTTTGTTGGACAGCTCCTCTTAGATGCCTTATAGGCAGCTGGGAGTACTGTGGACAGCTCCTCTTAAATGCCTTATTGGCAGCTGGGATTCAGTAGATAACTCTTCTTAGATGCCTTATTGATAGCTGGGGTTACACTGGATAAAGGACTGGACCTGGAGACAGGAAGACCTGAGTTCAAATTCTGCCTAAGATACTCACTAGTTGTATAACCTTGAGCCAATCACTTCAGCTCTGTCTGCCTCGGTTTCCTCATCTATAAATTGAGCATAGCAGTGATATTTATCTCATAAGATTATTGTGAGGATAAAATGATATATCTTTCAAAAAAAATTCTATAAACCTTAAAGAGGTACACGTTCTTATTCAGTCATTCAGTCGTTTTCAGTCATGTTGTATTCTATTTGAGGATGTCTTAGCAGAGATGTTAGAATGTTTTGCCATCTCCTTCTCCAGCACATTTTACCAATGAAAAACTGAGCCAACCAGGGTTAAATGATTTGCCCAGGATCACACAGCTAATTAAGTTTCTGAGGCCAGATTTGAACTCAGAATGATGAGTCTTCCTGACTCTGGGCTTGGTACTCTATGCACTGTACCACCTAGCTACCCAAAGAGCTATAAAAATGATAGCTATTATCATCATCACTGATATTTCAAATTTAATATCTAGAACAGAATACATTATCTTCCCAGAATCACAGACTCCTCCCTTCATTTTCTGGACTCCTCTCAGCCTCCCTATTTATAGCAAAGGTACCACCATTTTCCTAGTAACTCAGTTTGGTAAACAGAATTGTTATCCTCTCCCTCTCCCTCATCCCCATATCTTAAAGTGTCAAGTCCATCTGTACAATAGCTCTCGAATCTGCCCCTTCCTTGCATGCATATGGCCATCATGCTAGTTCAGACTGTTGTTATCTATTGACTGGACAAATGTAATAGCCTGAGTTACTGCCAACTTTCTAATGAGCCTCCCTGCTTTCAATCTCTCTCCCATACAGCTGACCACAGAATCATCCCCAAACCCTCTTCCTTACTTCAGAATCTTCAAAGGTTTCTACAAGTTCAATTACAGCCTCATGTACCTGGCATTTAAGATCCTCCCAAATCTAATTCCAAGCCATCTTTCTGGTCTATTTTCATATTATTCATTTTTATGAACTCTGCACTCCAATCCACCTCGTACATCTGCATTGGCCATTCCTTGGGTTTGGAATATCTTTATCTTCCTTCAAAATTAAGGCCTTCTCTATGCAGCCTTTCCTTGTCCCTGACTCTACCCCAGTGAGTCCTCCTCCAGTTACCTTGCATTTTCTTTATTTGTATGCATATTGTATGCCTTTAGCAGAACATAAACTCCTTGAGGGCAGGGGCTATTTTGATTTTGTCTTGGTTCTCAAGAGTTTAAGAAATGTTTTCTAGATTGAACTGAAAATAGAACTCTCTCAAAATGCTGGCAGAAGGGCAACATTTTTTTCTACTGTCTATCTTCCTAAGTCTATAAATAGACTTAGGCTGACCTCATGCCAGTTCTAGAAACCTGTTGCTACTATTTTTGCTCTTTATGGGGCAGTGCTATTCATTATCTTGCCTCAACCTTCTCCATAACCTCCTACAAATGGGTCAATAATCTAAAACTCTTTTCTTCTGTCTCTTGGAGAGTAGATTTAAGTTTTGCTGGTTGAGACAAGTTCTATGGTGATTTTTATTGTGGTGCTTCCTTTTCACTGGTTACACTTAGGCAGAAATTCACATAATCCAACTACTCTTTGATCTTTATGGGGCTGTGGTATTCATGATCTTGCCTTAACCTTCTCCATAATCTCCTACAAATGGATCAATAATCTAAAATTCTTCTGTCTCTTGCAGTGTAGATTTAAGTTTTGCTAGTTGAGACAAGTTCTATGGTGATTTTTATTATGGTGATTCTTTTTCACTGGTTACATTTATGCAGAGAGTCACATAATCCAAATTTTGTATTTCCTTTTTTTTTCTCATCTCCCATTTCAGTAGTTTGTCTGAATAGGGATGCTAGGTATGGTAGCTCTAGAGCTGGAAAGAATGTCACAGGCCTCATTTTACAAAGGAGGAAGCTAAGGCCCAATGAGTTTTAAGTGATTCTCCTATGGTCACATAATAAGCTTCAGAGGTGGAGTTTCAGGTTCTCTTTATTCCAGGATTAGTGATTTTTCCACTTCTGGAGCTATCGTAATGGCCCCATAGTGTCAGTTTCATTGTCTGGGGTATTTTCTGGTTCTCTTCATGCCCAAGACTTTCTGATTCTCCTCCTGAAAAAAAGTACTCACGACACAAAGGCAAGAGGTTTCTAAGTGACCCCGCTGTAAGCCTTTGACTTTCTTCCTTTCCTGTAACACTGTTAACACTATGTTCTTCCA
>JAJPUD010011616.1:0-53692 GCA_023553655.1 Myrmecobius fasciatus
ATTCAAACAATCAGCCTCAAAAGTCCAAGACAAATAAAGTATGGTTTGAAACCACTTTGAAAAAAAGTTTTTAAGGGTGGCAGATAAATTAATAGGTAATGTTTTGAACTCCGGTCCTCCTGACTTCAAGGCTGATACTCTAGCCACTGCACCATCTAGCTGCCCTAGAGATAAACTTTTTAATGCATGATAGAATTTTGAAAACACTCAGAAAAACTCCAAAATATTTAGAAGGGGTATATGCAACAGGATAGTTTTGCTGCTTTCTTGTTAAGTTTATTATACACTTTGTACAAAAACTTTTTAACTTAATATAATCAAAATTATTGATTTTGCATTCCAAAGTATACTCCAGTTCTTTGGCCACAAATTTCTTCCTTCTCCACAGATCTCAGAGGCAGATGATTATCCTTTGTTCTTCTATTTTGCTTATAGAACCATTCTTTATGTCTAAATCGTGGACCTATTTCAACTTTATCTTGGTATAAAGTGTTAGGTGTGGGTCAATACCTAGTTTCTGTCATACTTATTTCCAATTTCCCCAGCAGTTTTTGTCAAATAGTGAGTTCTTATCCCAGAAGCTGGGGATTTGGGTTTATCAAACACTACATTACTATAGTCATTTACTATTGTGTCTTGTGTACTTAATCTATTCCACTGATCCACTACTCTATTTCTTAGCCAATACTAAAAGTTTTTGTTGACCACTGCTTTATAATATAGTTTTAGGTCTGGTACAGCTAGGCCATCTTTATTTGCATTTATTTTTCATTAATTCCCTTGAAATTCTTAATCTTTTGTTCTTCTGGATGAACTTTGTTATTTTTTTCTAGGTCTGTAAAATAATTTCTTGGGAGTTTGATTGGTATGGCACTGAATAAGAGGGTTAATTTAGGTAGAATTGTCATTTTTTTTATTATATTAGCTCAGCCTACCCATGGGCAGTTGATATTCTTCCAAATGATTAGATTTGACTTTATTTGTGTAGAAAGTGTTTTGTAGTTGTGTTCATACAGTTCCTGACTTTGTCTTGGCAGGTAGACTCCCAAATATTTTATATTATCTATAGTAATTTTAAATAGAATTTCTCTTTACATCTCTTGCTGCTGGACTTTGTTGGTGACATATAGAAATGTTGATGGTTTTTGTGGATTTATTTTGTATCCTGCAACTTTGCTAAAATTGTGAATTGTTTCTAGTAGTTTTTTAATTGATTCTCTGGGATTCTTTAAGTATACCATCATATCATCTGCAACAACTGATAATTTGGTTTTCTCATTACTTGCTCTAATTCCTTTAATTTCTTTTTCTTCTCTTATTGCTAAAGCTAATATTTCTAATATAATACTGAATAGCAATGGTGATGGGGGCAATCTTGTTTCACCCCTGATCTTATTGGGAATGGTTCTAGTTTATCTCTATCACATGTGATGCTTGCAGATGGTTTTAAATAAATGCTACTGATCATTTTTAAGGAAAACTCCATTTATACTCTCTAGTGTTTTTAATATGAATGGTTGTTGGATTTTGTGAAAAAAAATTTTCTGCATCTATTGAGGTAATCATATGATTTCTGTTAGTTTGATTATTGGTATAGTCAATTATGCTAATAGTTGTCCTAATACTGAACTAGCCCTGGTAACAACTTGCTGTAATCTCTTTGCTAATATTTTATTTAAGATTTTTGCCTCAATATTCATTAGGGAAATTGTTCTATAATTTTCTTTCTCTGTTTTGATCCTAGCTGGTTTGGGCATCAGCACCATATCTGTGTCATAAAAGGAATTTGGTAGGACTCCTTTTTCTGTTTTTCCAAACAGTTTGCGTAGTATTGGAATTAATTTTTCTTTAAATGTTTGGTAAAATTCACATGTAAATTCATCTGGCTCTGAATATTTTTTTTCTTAGGGAATTGACTAATAGCTTATTCAATTTCTTTTTCTAAAATGGGGCTATTTAATTAATTTATTTCCTCCTCTGTTAATCTGGGCAATCTATATTTTTGTAGGTATTCATCCATTTCACTTAGATTATCAGATTTACTGGCATACAGTAGGGCAAAAAAACTCCCAATTATTGCTCTAATTTCCTCTTCATCAGTGGAAAGTTCATTCTTCTCATTTTTGATAATCACAATTTGATTTTCCTCTTTCCTTTTTCTTATCAAATTTACTAAAGGTTCCTCTATTTTGTTGTTGTTGTTTTTTTCATAAAACCAACTCTTAGTTTTGTTTATTAGTTCAATAGTTTTCTTACTTTCAAATTAATTAATCTTATATTTTCAGAATTTAAAATTTGGTATTTAATAGGGGGTTTAGCCCACACTTTGAAAAATTATGTAACAGAATTCAGTTTCATATTCAGTCTTGTGTTTTGTATGTTAAAATTTCATTTATAATTTTCAAATTCATCATTTGAAATGAGAACAATTAAAAAAGAGAGAGAAAGAAATCTTTGGTTTTCTTGAGAGAACAGTTTCAGGAGCCAGTTTCAGAAGGTTCTGGGAATAATAATATAAGTTCAATATAAATTAAGAGTGTGACATCTCAGAATCATAAACTTTCAGAACTGGAAGTACCTTTGGAGGCCATTAACTAGGACATGGAGGCAATGAAAGTAGGTAGGACTTTCCAGCTTGCTCAAGGCTCATTCTCTTCCTCTCCCTTTCTCCAGTATCTTTACCAGAAACCCCCAAATAAGGTCATGAAGAATCAGACAAGACTGAAATGACTAAATAAGTCTCCAAGTAGGGAGCTATGATTAGTTCACCAGAGCCCCAGTCAGTCAGTATAGTTCATGATTGACTAAGAATGAGTCCGAGGTGACAAGCCAGACCTCCTCCTTCCACCCCAGTCAGTGAGTTTCTCTCTCTAAGGTTATATAAGGTTTTTTTTTTATTTATGAGAAGAATGTAAGCTCCTTGAGGTCATGTTTGTCTTTTTGCTTTTCTTCATATCCCAATGCTTTGTACAGTGCCTGGAATATAAAAATTGTCTAACACTTCTTGTTTGATTGTTGAACTTGGACAGAGATCATGACTGTGGTCCCTGACCCAAGTCTTCTGCTGGCTGAATAGGGAAGATCTCAAGATGATGTTACATAAACTTAGCTGTGACTGACCTTGTGACAGAGAGTCATCATCTCTCAGATTTTTTATCAGTAACTATGCCATGTAATTTCAGGACTGCAACATTTTCAAATGTAGTCCAAACCAGCTGAAAATGTAATTGGGAAATAGTAAACAAAAGATAGAAAAATATAATCAAAGAGATCATTTTAATGTGTGGTTTTCTAAGACAATATGCACCCACAGGAATCCTTATATATGGTTTAGTAGTCCCCATTTTTATTTGAATTTGATACCCTCCTGGTCTATGCCAAAAAACCTCAGGCACTTAGAGAACAATCTAGCTCCCAAGACTTTGATAAGGTGCACAGTACAGGAACTTGCTAACGTCTCTCATCCTATTCTTATAGAAAATAAGGAGAAATGCAGGTTAGATAATAATACAATTAGGTGGATTTAGAACTGGCTAGATGACAGCCCAAATAATAGCACGAAAGCTTGGAAGGGGGTCTCTGGTGGAATCCCACAGGGTATCTGTGCTATTTAATATTTTTATCTAGGTAGGATAAAAGCATCTTTATCAGAGCTAGCTGATTCATTGGATGGCATTCAGGTTCCATAAAGATTTTGGCAGCATAGAACACTGAATAGAATCAAATAAAGATCATATTTACAAGGGATAAATGGAAAGTCTTACATTTGGATTAAAAAACAATCTGTGATCTAGAAAAAATAGTAGCAAAGTTCATTTGGAAAAACAAAAGGTCAAGAATTTCAAGGGGATTAATGAAAAAAAAGGCTGATGATGGAGGACTTGCTGTACCAGATCTAAAACTATATTATAAAGCAGCGGTCATCAAAACCATATGGTACTGGCTAAGAAATAGAATAGTCGATCAGTGGAATAGGATAGAATCACAAGACAAACTAGGCAATAACTATAGCAATTTGGTTTTTGATAAACCCAAAGACCCCAGCTTTTGGGATAAGTATTCACTATTTGACAAAAACTGCTGGGAAAACTGGAAACTAGTGTGGAAGAAATTAGGGCTTGACCCACATCTAACACCACATACCAAGATAAGATCTAAATGGGTTCATGATCTGGATATAAAGAGTGATACTATAAGTAAATTAGAGGAATGTAATATAGTTTACCTCTCAGACCTTTGGAGATGGAATAAATTTATGTCCAAAGAAGAACTGGAACTCTTAATTGAAAACCAGATAGATAACTTTGACTATATCAAGTTAAAAAGTCTTTGTACAAACAAAATCAATGCAGACAAGATTAGGAGGGAAGTAATAAACTGGGAAATCATCTTTACATTCAAGGGTTCTGATAAAGGTCTCATCTCTAAAATATATAGAGAATTGTCTCATATTTATAAAAATTCAAGCCATTCTCCAATCAATAAATGGTCAAAGGATATGAACAGACAATTTTCAGAGGATGAAATTAAAACTATTTATAGTCATATGAAAAGGTGCTCCAAATCACTGTTGATCAGAGAAATGCAAATCAAGACAACCCTGAGGTACCACTTCACACCTGTCAGATTGGCTAAAATGACAGGAAAAGTTAATGATGAATGTTGGAGGGGTTGTGGGAGGGCTGGGACACTGATGCATTGTTGGTGGAGCTGTGAACGGATACAGCCATTCTGGAGAACAATTTGGAGCTATGCTCAAAAAGTTATCAAACTGTGCATACCCTTTGACCCAGCAGCATTTCTATTGGGCTTATATCCCAAAGAAATCATAAAGAAAGGAAAAGGCCCCACATGTGCAAGAATGTTTGTGGCAGCCCTTTTTGTAGTGGCTAGAAACTGGAAATTGAATAGATGCCCTTCAATTGGAGAATGGCTGAATAAATTATGGTATATGAATATTATGGAATATTATTGTTCTGTAAGAAATGACCAGCAAGATGATTTCAGAGAGACCTGGAGAGACTTACGTGAACTGATGCTGAGTGAAATGAGCAGAACCAGGAGATCGTTATACACGGCAACAACAGTACTATATGACGATTAATTCTGATGGACATGGCTCTCTTCAACAATGATATGTTTCAAACCACCTCCAATTGTTCACTGAAGAAAGCCATATACACCCAGAGAGAGGGATGCGAAATGTGGACCACAACATAACATTCTCATACTCCTTGATTGATGTTTGCTTACATTGTGTTTCCTTTATCTGATATATCATTTGTGTAGATAAGATTTTTCTTGCACAACAATGATAAGTTTGGAAATATGTATACATATATTCGATTTGCCAATAATTTAACATAATTAACATGTAGTGGATATCCTGCCATCTAGGGGAGGGGTGGGGAAGTTGGGGGGAAAAATTTCTAACGGAAAGCTATGTAAGTGTTATTGTTGAAGAATTACCCACACATATGTTATGCAAATAAAATAAAATTAAAAAAGAAAAAAAAAACAATCTGTGTCAGAAGTACAAGCTGAAGGAAACATGGTTTGTCTGAAAAGATCTGGGAATCATAATATAAGTTCAATATAAATGAATAGTGTGACATCTCAGAATCATAAACTTTCAGAATTGGAAGAACTTTTAGAAGCCGTTAAGTTCACCTTATGATTGATAAAAAAGAATTCCCACCATAATATACCTAACACATGGTCCTCTAGCCTCTGTCTTAAGATCTTTAAAACAGGGGACTCCACTTTCTCCTGCAGCAGCCCAATTTATTTTCAGACATTTTCCAATGGTTAAAAAGTCCATCCTAATATCAAATAGAACAGATGCTGATCTCATTTTCCAGGTAACAGCCCTTTAAAATACTAACCAATCATGTCATTTCTTGGTGCCCCCACTCTCTCTCCCTACCAGCATTCTCTACTCCAGGTTAAATATTCCGAGTTCTAAAAGGTCAAGAATTTCAAGGGAATTAATGAAAAAAAAAATGCTGATGAAGATGGTCCAGCAGATAAAACCAGACCTAAAATTATATTATAAAGCAGCAATCATCCAAACCATTTGGTACTGGCTAAGAAACAGAGTAGTTGATCAGTGGAATAGATTAGGATCACAGGACAAAATAGTCAATGACTATAGTAATCTAGTGTTTGACAAACCCAAAGACCCTAGCTTTGGGGATAAAAACTTACTATTTGACAAAAACTGCTGGGAAAATTGGAAATTAGTATGGCAAAAATTAGGCATTGACTCACACCTAACACTCTATACCAAGTTAAGGTCGAAATGGGTTCATGATAGATGTAAAAAGTGATATTATAAGCAAATTAGAAGAACATAGGATAGTTTACCTCTCAGATCTATGGAGAAGGAAGTGATTTGTGACCAAAGAAGAACTGATACTCATTAATGAACACCAAATAGATAATTTTAATTATATCAAGTTAAAAAGTTTTGTATAAATAAAACTATTTTATAAATATAAATTGTATAAATAAAAACAATGTAAATATTCCTAGTTCTTTTCAATCAATACCCAAATGGCATAAGTTCAAGGCTCTTCAGCATCCTGACTATCCTCTGGATAGTCTCATATTTATAAATCTCTTTCCTGAGGTATGGCATCCAAAACCTAATAGAACACTCTAGAAGTACTCTGACCAAGTGGACCTATCAACAATAACAATAAAAGTTTACATTTACGTAGCACTTTAAGATTTGCAAAGAATTTTACAAATATTGTCTCATTTGAGCCTCTCACCAATTCTTTGAGGTAGGCTTTCTTATTATTTTCATTTTATAGATGGAGAAACTGAGACAGACAGAGATTTAGTGACTTCCCTAGACTCACAGTAAATATCTGGGGTTGGATTTGAACTCTGTTGAGTGTTCTATCCATTGGGCCACCCAGTTGTCTTAATTCCTTATTCCCATAAATTTAAAGATCAGCTACTAATTATGCCATGGATTAATGCTGAGTTTGCAGAGCAGTAAAACTCTCACATTTTAAAAAAAACTTCATTTTTGGGAGGCTGGTATATATAATAGTATTTTATTATGGTATGATGTGGTGGACATGATTATTATAGGAGGGCCTCGGTATCCTCATCTGTAAAATGAGTTTAGATTGGGACTTGAGTCTTTCAGGCCCCTTCCAGTTCTATCATTCTATATTCTAGGATCCAACTAAGTGAATGTTCTTCTCAGGGTTGTTGGGTTGAAATTATTCTCTCCAGTACAATATTCCCGGGACTTCTGCTCCCTCCTAGTTCTTTTCTCCTCTTTAGAGATTCCTCTCTTCACCTCCTATTGATTTGTCACCAAAACAAATGCACCCTATCAGGGCTGAAGACTAGCTAGCTCCCTCAAGGTGACATGCAGGCAGATTTGTGCTGGCTATTTCCCCCTTCTCCTCTTGAGTCATAGGGATTAGCAAAGCCCTTAATTAGTCATAAGCCCAGACTATTTCTGGCTCTTTAAAAAAACCCCAGAGATCTACAACGGTCTCTGTGGCTTTCTTCACCAACTGCCACCTGTCAGGCAGGCAAGTCAGCCCAGTTGAAGCAGCAAGGTACCCTGAGAGAGGGACAGGAGGAGGTGCTTGCCAAGTGAGCCCAGTCTACCTCCCCTCAGACCCTGATGGAGAGTATGAGCACCCCATCCATTCCATCCTGCAGCCATCAACAAGAGGACCATCCTTGTGGGAAAAAGAGCTCATAATCTAGAGATTAACCAATGGTCAGGGAAACCCAAGGGTCCCAGGGAGAGCAAGGGGCCAGTCATGTCACCCCAGGGCATCCTCCCCAAGGGAGGGCAGCTAGGGGAGCATCACCTCTCCACCATCACCTCCAACAGCTTCCTCAAGAGCCATAACAACTGGGAAAGAAAGATTTTGCTCAAAGTTTTTGGCACTGTCTGTCAGAATGGAGATCATTTTATCAATAAAAATTGTATGAAAGGAAAATCTCTCAACAATCATTCTGTATCCCAAGATTCTGTACCCTAAGGGGTCATGGAACCCTTCCAGCTGTCTTGGAGCTGAAATTTCCTATACAGGAGCTCCCATTAGAATATAATCTAAATTGATTCAGACCAGTTCCAATGATCTTGTGATGAGGAGAGCCATCTGAACCCAGGGAGAGGCCTATGGGAACTGAATGTAGACCACAATATAGCATTTTCACTCTTTCTGTTGTTTGCTTGCATTTTTTCTTTTCCATTTTTTTCCTTTTTGAATGTTGGGTATACAAATAGTTAAGTCAAACAATCTCTACTCCCCAAGAGATTATATTCCAATGGGAAAGAATATAATTAGATTATATTCCTTTTTTAAAATTTTAATTTTTTTATTATAGCTTTTTATTTTCAAAAATATGCATGGTTAATTTTTCAACATTGACCCTTGCAAAATCTTGTGTTCCAAATTTTCCACTCTTTTCCCCAACCCCCTTCCCTAGATGGCAAGTAATACAGTGTTTGTTAAACATGTTAAAAATATATGTTAAATCCAATATACATATTTATACATGCCATAATCTTGCTGCACAAGAAAAACATTGTACAAGTTCATAAATAGTTTTCATTCATTCAAAAAGCTGAAAATAACGTGCATTGATCCAATTGAGTCTCCATTGGTTTCAGTGGATGCAGATGGCATTTGCCATTCAAAGTTTATTGGGATTGCCTTGGATCACTGAATTGCTACAAGAACCAAATCTATCATAGTTAATCTTCACACAATCTTGTTGTTACTTGTACAATGTTTTCCTGGTTCTGCTGGCTTTACTCAGCATTAGTTCATGTAAATCTTTCCAGACTTTTCTAAAATCAGCTTGTCCATCATTTTTAATAGAACAATAAAATTCCATTGCTTTCATATATCATGATTTATTCAGCCATTCCCTAAATGATGGGCATTCACTCAATTTCCAGTTCCTTACTATTACAGAAAGAGCTGCTACAAACATTTTTGCACATGTGGGTCCTTTTCCCTCTTTTATTATCTCTTTGGGATATAGACCCAGTAGAGACACTGATGAGCTCCAATTTTTAGGGAGTTTCCACTTCCATGAGCCC
Organism: Myrmecobius fasciatus; assembly: GCA_023553655.1. Taxonomy (NCBI): domain Eukaryota; kingdom Metazoa; phylum Chordata; class Mammalia; order Dasyuromorphia; family Myrmecobiidae; genus Myrmecobius; species Myrmecobius fasciatus. The sequence continues at coordinate 9,092 of JAJPUD010011616.1, forward strand.
AAATCTGACTTTTCAGCTCCCATCCATTGCCCCTGGTTCAGAAAGTGAAAATAACAAGTTTCAGTCTGTTATTCAGACAAAATCAGTTATTTTTCTGGAAGCAGATAGCACATTTCATCACGAGTCTTTTGGGACTGTCTTTGATCACTGTGTTGCTGAGAAGAGCTAAGTCTATCAAAGTTGATCATTGCACAGTATTACTCTTACTGTGCACAACGTTCTCCTGGTTCTGCTCACTTTGCATCAGTTCTGCTCCTTCTTGATTTTCTTTTGGTCTTCCCTTGAGATGACTTCCAATTTATTCTGTCTATAACTTATTTGTGCATAATTAGTTGAATATTGTTCCTCCTCCATTAGAGTTCGAGTTCCTTAAGAGTAAGGACCATGTTTGCATCTTATTTGTGTCTTTATTGTTCAGCCCAGGATTTGACAGATAGTAGGTGCTTAATAAATGCTTCTTGGGACTCAGTTTGATACTATATGCTTCTGTTAACGTAGTTTATGATCATCTTAGCTTTCTTGGTTAAAGCAGTTATCTTGCTAGCCCCATCTAGCCTAATTTTCCCCTTTTAAATATTTTTATTAATATTTCTTCCCCATTTTTTATATTATTCTTCCTCAAACCCCCTCCATCTTCTATTGTAACAAAGAAATACATGTGACTGAAACATGACTGAAAATGAGTGTCTTATTCCTCACCTGTAGGCCCCCACTTTTTTTTATGGAGAATCTCTTCACTGCCAGTCTTCTGAAACAAGGATCCATGACTGTGTTTTCAGAATTAAGTCTTTCTATACTTTTTCTCTTTAGATTACTGTGATCATTAGCTAAATTGTTGAAATGGTTTTGTTTGCTCTGTATCAGTTTCTACAAGTCTTTCTAAGTCTTCTTATATAGAATAACTACCTTCATGTCCCACGTTTAGCTATTCAGGCAGTCCCCAATCAATGGTTCTTATTTTCTTTCCATTTTTTTTGTTCTATAAAAAGTGCTATTTCTGGCATTTCTTCCCCACTCTCCCCCCTCCAAAAAAAAAACCCCAAACAAAACAAAAAACAAAAACAAAAGCATTAAATCTAGCAATTTTTTTTTGAGAAAATCCTCCAGATCCAGGTTCCCATCTTTCATTTCCCAGGCCCCTAACTACCATTACCAAAGAATCCACTCCTTCTGGAGACCTCTTCTTCTCCCTGGCTCTAGAAAAGCAGTTTGATGCACAAAACACTGCGTCTAGAATCTGGAAGACCTGAGTTCAAATGCTCCCTCCTAGATTTAATAGCCACATCACCCTAGGCAAATCAATTCAATTTTACCACCCTCAGTTTCCTCATTTGTAAAATTAGGATTATAATAGCAACCCTGTCCCAGGACTGTTGGGAGGGTCAAATGGGATAATATATGTAAAACACAATATAAATGTTCGGCAGAACTGTAGTTGTTACAGTCCTTGCTGTCTTTATCCCAAGCAGGGACAATTTAGCTGAGGGAGGAGAGAGTGGGAAGAAGGCTGGTCCCAAAGATGGGGACTCCCCAGCTCAGGGAGCAGTGACCAAAGTTCCATGGGCTTTCCCACAAGGTGATGCTCAGCCCCATTGTCCTGGCCTTAGTGCTCAGTGCCACCTAGTGGCTGATGCCTGATTCATTGATTGAGATTAGAAAAAGCCAGAGACAGAGTGATTGAAAGTAGACCAAAAGGAAGGGAAAGAAAAGACAGATAGAAGGAGAGAAGGAAAATTATGGAAGAGAAGAAAACAGGAGGTAATGAGTGAGGCTATCTTAGGAAGATATTAAATATTTTAGTTCAGAAAACGCTAAAAAAAATTCCATGTGCATTTATTAAGTGCCTACTATATGCTCTCCATTGCACAAGAGTTCATCCCTTGGCTCCCTGCTTTTTCATCAGCTATCCTCTGTCTGGAATTCTCTTTCACTCCCTGTTTCCCTCAAGTCTTTGCTACAATACCACTTCCAACAAGAAGCCTTTGAAGGCTTTCCCACTCTTAAGCAGCTTTACCTCTGAGATGAATCGCCTCCTGTATGTCTTTTTTGGAGCAGAATCCTTTGCGTATTGTTCCTGTATTAGACTATGATTCCCTTGAGAGCAGGGATTATTTTTGTCTGAATCCTGAGCTTTTTACTCAGTTCCCAACTGTATAGGTGCTTAATAAATGCTGGTTGACAACTAAATGGGGGAGACAACTTGCAGCCATTTTTTAAGCATTTATCAGATGCTTACTATGTACCAGGCAGTGCACTAAGGGCTTTGCCAAGAAAGTTAAAAGAGTGGTCTCTGTCTTTCTAAGGGACAACTTTGTAAGTAAAGACTTTCCACCTATTCTCTACCTACTTTCTTACCTAGAAGGTAATCTCCAAGGGAAGGGATTAGCAAAACAATCCCTTCTGTTACATCCAAGGCTCAGGAAAGCATTTCCTAATTCCTTCATTACAGGGAGGTATCCACATGATGCTTCAGCCACAAGGAGATGCTTGACAGATGTTTTTATCCTTTGAGATTCTTTTCCATAAAACTTGTCCTAGAGGATTCACCCATATGCTAAGGCTACTGGGGTCTTTTATGATTTCCTGGATACCAGTGAAGGACAGAAGAGTGCATAGAGAGCCAGCTTTGGATCCAGGAAAATCCAGGTTCTTGTCCTTATTCTGACCCAAATAAACTGTGGTGATCCCAGACAAATAATCTAACATCTCAGTGCTCCCATGGCCACTGAGCCAAATGTTTCCAAGCCTTGATAATCCCTAAAACTATAAATTACAGGGTGGGCGCCAATCTGCATTGGGAGATAAAATGAAATGATATGGATGTGGCTCTTTTCAAAAACAAGGCGATTCAGGCCAGTTCCAAGAGAAGTGATGGACAGAGTCATGTGCATCCAGAAAGAGGATTATGGGACTGAATGTGGATCATAGCATAGTGTTTTCAACCTTTTTTGTTGTTTACTTGCTTTTTTCCCCCTTTTGATCTGATTTTTCTTGTGCAGCTGACAAATGTGGAAATATGTATAGAAGAACTGAACATATTTAACATATATCTTGGATTACTTGCTGTGTAGAGGAGGAGGGGAAGAGAAGGAAAAAAATTTGGAACACAAGGTTTTGCAAGAGTGAATGTTGAAAACTACTTTGCATGCATTTGAAAATAAAATAATTAAAATTAAATAAAATTTAAAAATAAAAGGGCAAAAAAAAGAAATCATAGCTCTGATATAAAAATAAATCCAACAAAACATTTGATTTGTCTCATCTGTCAGCTCTTCTGCTATGTTCCCCACATTCTTTCCTGGTCAATTAGAGTTCCAGCCATCACTTAGTTCAACCCACTCATTTTGCAGAGAAACTGAGGCCTGGAGAGGGATCACATAGCTGCGGTTTAACTTTAGGGTCTCTGAGGGCAGCTAGGTGGCGCAGTGGCTAGAGCACCAGCTTTGAAGTCAGGAGAACCTGAGTTCAAATCTGGTCTCAGACACTTAACATGTTCTAGCTGTGTGACCCTGGGCAAGTCACTTAACCCCAATTGCCTCAGCAAAAAGCAAAAATGAATAAATAAAATAAAAATAAATTTAGGGTCTCTGGCTCCAAATCAGGACTTTTCCTCCAGTGCCACACTTTTTTGGTGCCTGTTTTCTTTTTATTCCCCCCCCTTTTTCCATTTTATTAAAGCTTTTTATTTGCAAAACATATGCATGGGTAATTTTTCAATATTGACCCTTGCAAAGCTTTCTGTTACAAATTTTCCCCCCTACTCCTCACCTCTCCCCTAGATGGCAGGAAGTCCAATACATGTTAATTATGTTAAAATACTTGATAAACCGAATATATGTATACATATTTATACGGTTATCTTGCTGTGCAAGAAAAGTCGGATATACAAGAAAGAAAAATCTGAGAAGGGAAACAATGCAAGCAAACATCAATAGAGAGCATGAAAATGTTATGTTGTGGTTCACATTCAGATCCCACATCCCTCTCTCTGGGTGTATATATCTTTCATCACTGAACAACTGGAACTGGTTTGAAACATTTCATTGTTGCAGAGAGCCACGTCCATCAGAATTGATCATCGTATAGTCTTGTTGTTGCCGTGTATATTGATCTCCTGGCTCTGCTCATTTCATTTAGCATAAGTTCATCTAAGTCTCTCCAGGCTTCTCTGAAATCATCCTGCTGGTCGTTTCTTACAGAACAATAATATTCCATGACATTCATATACCATAATTTATTCAGCCATTCTCCAATTGATGGGCATCCATTCAGTTTCCAGTTTCTAGCCACTACAAAAAGGGCTGCCACAAACATTCTTGCACATGTGGGGCCCTTTCCTTTCTTTAAGATCTCTTTGGGACACAAGCCCAGTAGAAACACTGCTGGGTCAAAAAGTATGCCCAGTTTGATAGATTTTTGAGCAGAGTTCCAAATTGCTCTTTTGGTGCCTATTTTCAATGGCAACACCATCCCTGCACACAGTGAGTGCCTAATAAGTATTCTTTGATTGTCATTTGTGTCACTGGTAGTCAAAACCAGACCCTTGGACATCCCCATAATTGGTCAGTGGAGCATTGGGCAGTGGGGCCAGAATGAGCCAATAATCCATTCACAAGGAACTCTGTCCTGTTGGATTAGTTTAAAAATGTAATATTTTAGTGTATTTTTATTTAATTTTATTTTTTATTTCTTTTTTATTTTTATTTATTTTAAAAATATTTCTCAATTACATTTTAATCAGGTTCTAGTTGCATTGGGGACTATGATGGGAGGCAGGAAGGTAAGGGAGAGAGGATCCTTTCTAGATCCTCAGCTCCCTCCACTTCAATATGGTAAAGATGGAGAAAGGAGGAAAAATTATCTTTTTGTCTGTTTTTTCCCCCCAGGGAAAATGACTACAAATCAGATATTGCGAAGCCTTTTCCTCCCAGGCAGTTTGGGAGTTTGTACTTTCTGGACTCAATTACACCATGAACATGAATTCAGATCATTCCCTTTTTTTTTGGTCTCCTCAGAGTACCTGATCCAAGGCTGAATTCAGAAAGGATTTGCTGATTCAACTCCCCTTGAGTTCCTTACAAGTAATGTCCCTTGCCCATACTTAGGGGAATCAGAATTAATGGAGTAAAAAAGCAATGCTAAAGGCCAAAATACTTTTCTTGACATTTAACTCACCTGCTCAGAAAGCCATGATTCTGTCCTCCCTTCCCCACCCAACCCTAGAGACTTCCCTTACTACTGATTTGCTTTGGTCCCTAGAGGCAGCTATCATGACGCCGATTCAGATCGATGGGGATGAGGGAGCAGTAGGAAAGGTAGATTGCCTGGTTGAGTTACAGAGGCACAGGACACAACATCTAGGGCCTGGGAGCCCAGAACTTTCAATCCAACTTTTATCATTTTTGGAGATGAGGAATCTAAGCTGAGATGAAGCATCTTGGGTGACATAGGCTGTAAGCATCGGAGGTGAGATTTGAACCTGAGCCCTCTGACATTTACCATAATGCCTCCCAGTCTGGTTACAAACTGATTCTCAGAACAAGGTTGGCCTAAAGGGAGGCTTTCCACATGTCCCCTAGAGTCTGTGGGTAGAAGGGAGGGACCTAGGGTTAGAGCTAGAGCTTGGTCTCCATCACCTTGTCATCAAGTCCACCTTATCACTTCCTCACTGCCTCTTGGACTATGGGTAGGGTCATTAACTGCAATCCTCCATTTAAGGAGCTCAGCTGACTGACTTGGGATTTTACTGTACCCCCATAATGGACACCTTCCTTCCTCTGCCATCCATCCCCCCTTTCAGCTTCCTTTTGTATCTGGTCTTCCCCATTAGACTGTCTTTCCTTTTTTTTCTATTTGTATCTTAGTGCTTAGCACAGGGTTTGGTTAGGCACCTAATAAAATACCTATTAGCTATTGAACTGGATTCACAGTTTAAGCAGCTTTGTTCTACAACCCCAGGGAGTCAAGGAGGATACTAATAGAGCTTCTTTTAATAGATACTAATAGAGCCTCAGTTTCTCCACTGCTAAATATGAGATTGGATTAAATCATCTCTAAGTTTTCCACCAGTTCCAGCTTGTTATCAAGGCCTTTCAACTTTTAAAATCCTGATTCCCACTAAAAATCACCCATGCTGAAGGATGAGCCTTTCCTTCTGCTTTTAGGCTAGGAAGTAAATAACTTGCAGCTCCAAGACGAGGCAGGCTCACCTCCCATCCCAATTAAGATAGCAAGGCTTGCTTTCTTTGGCTGCATGAGTCACAGCATTTGTGCCAAAATGACAAAACAAGGCCCTCTATGCTTTGTCTTCAACAGGGAGCTGTAATTAGGAGAAGTCGACTTGGCAGGCAGCTTCGGTCACTGGCCTTCAGATGTTCCCATGTGCCTCCGCCTCTGCTCGGCTTCACTGTCCCACCTCTTATAGAATGTTAGGATCTGCCAAGATCACCTCAAAAACCTTCCAGGAAGATCTCTATCTCTATGCTCACACACGTGTGTGTGCTTGTGGAAAGAGAATGTGTTTTAGAATGAAAGCCTTAAGTATAGCATGGTGAAGAGAAAACCAGGAAGATCCAGTCCAGCCTCTGACAAGAGACTGGCCACAACTCTGGGCAAGACAATGAACCTCTCAGCATCCCAAGTAATAGTCTCACTAGAAGATGCAGACTGGCTGTTGGCTAAGGGGGGGGATTTCTCATCTGGAAAAGTTCCTTATACCTGTATCTATCTATCCCTTATACCCTTCTTTCTCTCTCTATGTATATGTGTATACACACACATCTATCTCTGTTTTTTTCCTTAGAGCTTATCCTCTAGGGCCAAGAAACCTAATCCTTATTCTGATACACCTTCAAATATCTGAGACTTGCAGCCCTGTCTGCCTGCCCTTCACACCGAAACCTACTCAGCTGCTCCAGCTGCCCCTGATATGGCACTCTTATGTGTTTATATAAACATTTATATGTATGTGTATGAAAATAGGTACATAGAATACAGGCATGTATGTATATACATGCACAAACATGTCTATTCTATCCATCCATTATCTATCTTAACCTATCAATTCATTCATCTCCCTTCTCTTATTTACCTACCTAGCCACTTATGAAGGGTGTATGGGGAGTTCAGGAAGGACTAGCACCTCTGGAGTGAGGGTTACTAAGTCTTTTTCAGGGCCGTTCACCCACCTTTAGTGTCCACTTGTCACACAACTCCTACCTATGGCTCCAAGAAGCTACACCCTGCACAGTGGCCCCAGTTCAATTGGCTAACCCAGACTGAGGCAGCCAACAGACCTCAAAACCACTGGTGAGGGAGTGGGATGCCTGCTCCAAGTTTGTGGAGACTTCCCCAGCAGAATGGCAACTGAGAACAATTTGTTCTAGTGGCCATTAAGGAGCTGAATCAGATGCTGTGGAGACTTGGTCAGACAGATGTTTCCTAAAGGCAGTCCCCAAAGTGGATGAAGATGTAATTGGGGGGCAGGTAGGTGGTGCAGTGGATAAAGCACCCGCCCTGAAGTCAGGAGGACCTGAGCTCAAATCAGGCCTCAGACACTCAACACTTCCTAGCTATGTGATCCTGGGCAAGTCACTTAATTCCAATTGCCTCAGCAAAAAAAAAAAGAAAAAAAGTAATTGGGAAATATTTAACAAAATAAAAACACAGCGGAGATGTTGGTTTGTTCTACAAACCTCTGTAATTACAGATTACAGAGATCTGTTTCCACATGACACCACTGTTGGACTTGGTTCCTGGTGCAGGTCCTAATTCTTCCACTTACTGACTCAGTGTCCCCACGAGTTTGGATTAGTTGGTCCTCAAGCTCTAATAATTGTCTCAGTATGCCATTCTAAGTAATACTTCTGTTAAAATATCCCCCAATTTCTACCACCTATTTCCCTGTTTAGATTCCTTTACTTCCCTCTACTGATCTACTCCAACAGATGTTCTCATGTCAAGGGACTAGCAACTAGTGACTTCTTGGGCCAAATGCTGCCATGACATCTCTCTCCCTGCTGCTAAAAGCTGCCATTCCCCACCTGTGGCATTCAAAAAGAAGTGACATTTCTTTAGAGCACCAGCAAAGTGCTAAAACCCATAAATCTAGAGTTTTGTACACAAAAAAAACTTGGGGAAAGCAGGTGATATATTCTATATAGCAGATTCTGGTCTCAAACAGTAATGGGAACTGCTAAACCAAACATGAAGGATTCCTACAGGGCACAGGGTGAACTTAGAATGCATGTTAGTGTTTGTTTCCTTGTTCTTTTATCTTGTATTTCCTAATGACTCTTTTTTTTTTTTTTGCTGAGGCGATTGGGGTTAAGTGACTTGCCCAGGGTCTCACGGCTAGGAAGTGTTAAGTGTCTGAGACCAGTTTTGAACTCAGATCCTCCTGACTTCAGGGCTAGTGCTTTATCCACTGTGCTACCTAGCTGCCCTTCCCAATGACTTTTTAACCTGGTGCAGGCCATATATTAAGATACCTTTATACCAGTCTTGGAACACGCTGGATTCTCCAACTGATGAATTGAAAGCAGTTCAAGAAAAGAATTCCCCAGTCCAAGTGCAATGATGGGTACAGGCTGAGCCAGGCTTTCCAGATCAAAGTTACCAAGCAAAAAGGACAGGGTGTGATTTGGCTCAAGCAGGACTGGGCTTTTCAGAATGAAAATCATGGTAGAATCCACACAAAACTGGCAGGCCATGGGTCAGACATCTGGTAAGTATTCACAATGAACAAGTAATTCCTGCTGTTTGGGACATTTGTGTCAACAATAGTTCGGAACATTTTAAGCCAAAAGCCAGGGAAAATAAGTACTTCTTGCATTCTTGGGGAAATGCCCCACAGCAAGTTTGTATTTGTATTTTAGGTCTGTATTGCGATTTATCTTTGTTTTTCCATGAGTTGCTTGACTTGCTGCCTTAGGAAGCCTTGAGAGAAGTATCCAGATTCTTTTATAAAATGGTGAAGAGAAGCCTCAGGTGTTCTGGTTCTAACAGGCTCACAAATCTGCAGTCCTGAAGAGTCCTGCCCTACTCAAGGTTTACTTTACCATGGAACAGAGAGCACCAGACTCTGGAAATCCTTTCCCATCTTAACACTGTGATTAGGGAGGTGGGGCCCCTGGACAGGGAGATGCCCTGTATACTTAAAATGGGTTGTAATCAAAAGGCATTTATAGCAAGTATTGGAGAATAAAATCTAAGAGAAAACTTGCTCATGGGGTGGACCTGGGGTACCACAAGCCTAACAAACCCACCAAGGACAACATAACTATCAGCACTTTTGTGGTCTGTGGGCATATGCAATAGGCTTAGTGAGCAAATATGAGCTTGGCTGTTGACTTTCTACTCAAGGCTCTACCACCTGCTGGCTGTCTACATTGCCATCTTATTGCTGTCCCCTTGGAAGCATTTCCTTCTGCTTGAGGAACCCCACTACATGGAACCTTTGCTCATGTTCCGGACTCACCACCCCTATTAAGCTGACCTTGTATCAACCTATTTGTGTATTACTCACTAGAAGGTAAACTCCACAAGGGTGGAATTTGGGGACTTGTCTTTGTTAAATTGTGGGGCACTCGACACTTGATTGGCTGGCATTTCCTTATTCTGAACCCTACCCAGACACTAACCGTGATGTGGTCAGTCTTTTAAGCTCTCTTTTCAGGCTCTTCCTCATGCTCACATTCCTAATATAAGTATGCTTGAGTCCTTCTGGAAGCCTACTCGGGCTATATCCATTCCCTTAGGAATGGGAAATCCTGCTAATCTTCTTGATGCAAAGAACTTACTTTTCAGGCTGTCAACTTCAGACACAGGTAGTACATTGGCAAAACCTATTTGGAAGGATTTGTTAAGCAAGAACTGACCATGAAGCTCTGTCCTGACTCAGAAAGCAAAGTGGCCCCATTTTTCTTTCCCCATTCTCTGAAAAAAGCTCCAAGGGGCTAAAACAATGGTATGTCAATGGGCAAGTGGGAATCATGTGGTCTCTAAAGGCCTTTCCTAAATCATTTATACTTCAGTCAGAACACAAAGGACAAACATGTTTTTAAATTTAGAAATTTATTCTGTTTAATCCACAAGCTTTATATAGCTTTATTTTAAAAAACAAACAAAAAAAAAGGACAAAAAAAAAACAAAAAACAAAAACAAAAAACAAAAATAAAATAAAACGGTGAAAACATGACAATATCCAAAATTGAGATCCTTCCACTTTTCAAAAGCAAGAGCTCTGAAAGTTCAGTCTACCAACTGGAAGAACGCTAACAAGACAAGAATGATGAATGGGGCAATGATGTCATTTCACAAACAGAACTGTATGTAACTGAAGGAACCTTTCTGGGGCATAACTGTCCTTACAAGCAAATGGGGGATGGGGTGGGGGTAGGGGAACAAGACAGGAAAAAATAGAATTCCAGTGTTCCAAATCAACAAGTTACGTCAGTATAAGCCCACAGTGTCCTGGCAAACGGCATATGCTCATTTTCAGGACCATCCTAAGAGCTCTTATCTGGATTCACTTCAGCAGAGACGACAGCAACAGGAAAGTGTGCATTAAAAACGCTTCTGTCGCCTTCTGGTGAACAGTGGTCTCTCTTCTGGGCAGCTTCAAGGTCAAAGCCTCATAACTTAAATGGGGGCCAAGAAGTGAACGAGAACTTAAAAAATAATCTCTGTGTACGGCCAGGGGTGGGAGAGGATTTAAAGGAAGCAGACAGTTGTCAGCTGTACTTAAACCCCTTTTAAAAAATTTTTTCCCCTTAAAAATGTTTCACTCTAAATGAAGTTATGTTGGCTGTCAATGAATGTCACTAGTACACTGTGGACACCTTTTGTAATGTAAATCCATGCCCTTTTGTTTTTACATGGTGAACCTCAACCTAGCAATTATGACAACAAATGTTATAGCCTAAAGCTCAAACACATTTTAGCAATTGTGAAATGGAATCTGAGTACAAACCCAATCAAATGTACATTATAACAAATAGCCCCATCTAGGACTGTGGAGACACTTGCGCCTTTCTCATCGACCTCAGCGCCTTTTCTCGAAGGTGTTTCTCTAGATCATCCAAGTTGTCTTCAGCTTCGCTCTCGGTCTCCTGCAGAAAAAAGGTCCACACTTCACTTACATGAGCAGCTCTAGAGCTTTTCAAATACCCTCCAGCACACTCCTGGCCCTTCCTTCCTCCCCCAAGCTTGAAGGCTCACATGATATGGAGGACTTCATCCCTGGCCATTATCAAGGGGACTGTCAGAACTGGGCCTCAGGCCCTAACTCCCAACCAAAGCAAAGTCCCTTACATTCCAGGATGCTTTTCAGGAGGCAAATACTGAATCTAGCTGAGTAGAACACACTGTTAAAGAACTAACTATAAAATAATACTACTGCATCTCATAGCAAAAATACATGCCATTTTATTCCTTTAAAAATTATACATTTGTCTTTGCCTCAATCAGAGCTGACAGTTTAGTGCAATACACTTTAACATTCCTCAGATAATCAGATCCCAGGAATGGAAGTTCCTAAGTCAATTTCAATCATACAGGAAAAATGTGATCAATACAGTAACTCTAGGAGTGTGTGTTCTATTACTGACTTTTGTTATCCAACTTAAGGTAGAAAATAACCTTTTCTGTGGCTCAGCTTTCCAAACAGGGAAAGAGATTAAGACAACAGCAACTGAAGTGTGGCTTCAGAAGGTATCAAGTCCCCTCACCATTCAAGATGAATACACCCTTTCAATGCCCAACTCTCACAACTATCTTTTGCAAACACATTATAGTTTCAATAATAAGCTCTTTCACATATTGCTACCAGATTAAACTCTTAGAAGAGCGACAGTGGTGACGATCATGTTTTCCTTACCATTATCTGCTGAATTGTTGCCAACTATTTGAAGGCTTGCATCTATTTGTTAGAGCTGAGCCTGGAGCCCCAAGTCTAAGATTTGCCATTTGTTCACTAAATTCATGTGGCTCCAGGGCCAAAGGTGACAATAGAAAGAGGCTCTGGCCTGACTGTTTGGAACTCTGGTGGCCCCAGCAGAGACCTCTACAACCTAGGAGCAAACTGCTCTGGGCATTAGACTGATTCCTTATCAACAAAATAGGGGAGCTAGGCTGGAGAATAAATTCTCAGGCCTCTGGTTTTTCTGTGCGTTGTATCAGAGGATCGATTTATCTTACCCATCTAGAAACCCTAATGCTCCTGAAAGGAAATGGGACCCAATGATACTGAAGGAAACAACAGAAAACAAGCTACTTTCCTAATTTGGATGGAATGAGGGGGAAAAGTTTTCTTAGTGGAAAGCTTGCTGACCTCAGCACAAAGAGCCAATTACGGTGTCCACGTTACCTTTTTGGGCTCTGTCTCTGCTTCAGGCTCTTCCTGGGCTGATGTGGTGGTGGATGCTACGGCAGCAGCAGCAGCAGCTGCTGCTGCCTTCTCCTTCTTATGTTTTTTGTGTTTTTTGTGCTTCTTGTCCTTTTTGTGTTTCTTGTCCTTCTTTTTCTTCTTTTTCTTCCCACCACCCTCCTGGTCTGAATTCTGTAAAATCATGAAAAAAGCAGTTGCACCAATTATCCTCAGTGGCCTCATCAAGACTTATGCTGGAAATACAGGCTGGATCTCCAAGGCCGCCTTAGAGAAGCCTGAGAAATAAACAGGCTGAGGACAGGATGCAGGGAGACCAATATCCACATTAATTTTCATTCACAATGTTTGCTTCATGAGTTTACAGGACTTGGAGTTCATAGATTTGAAAGTCATCTAGTCCAACTCCATCACTTTACAAAGAAGGAAACTGAGACCCAGAGATGAAGTAGGTCTGTCTGTCATAGTCAGCGACAGACTTTGTTCTACAGCACTTGATCACACATACTGTTCTTTTCATTCTGTCTACAGGATCCTGCCTGAGTTATTATCTAGATAACGGCCTCCATTTGTATTCCCTTTCTGCCTGATGCTTCATCTTTTGTGCTCCTTAGGGTATCTGACTTTCCCTTCTGCCTCCAGAGCAAACTTTCCAAAGCTCCATCCATGCTATGGTTTCCACCATTTTCTGAGTCCCACCAGACCTACATTTCTAAGTTTCTGTGGGATTGTCTGGAAGGTTCTTCAAAACCAACACAGTGAGACTAAGCATCTTCTATTCCTCACCTTCTGCCCCGCCCCCAACTCCCCATTTCTGCTTAAACTATCACCATTCTTTCAAAGCTGCAAAATTTTCATTTAGAATGTTCTACATATTTCTATGAAAATGTGTACAAAAAGAATTCTCCAAGCCAACATATACAGAGAACAATAAAGAATCAACCATTTTTCCAGTATTTTTCCTTGATAGAGCATTTTTGGTTAGCTTTTCTAAAGTTTCACCCCACGTTTTGTAAAAACAAAATTTCACCAGATGGCAATAAAGAATAAAAACTAGTTTGGAGTTTTATTTTAAAACGAATCCTATGTGCAAAATTTAGGCATGTAGGGGAACAAAACTTCTCTCAGGAAGACTATGAATAAAATTCATATTCAATTATGTTTAATGATTGAATTCAAAATGCAAGTTCATTCAGTAGAATGGATTACTTAATTTGAAACAACTTCCTTTCTTCTTAATACTGCTCTCTCAACTTTCCTAGTGTATAAATACATCATTATGTATTGTCTGTATTCTATATCCTAGCCAACCTGGAAATGCCATCTCCTCCAACTCAGGCACAATCTTCCCAGATTAAAGGAATCTCTTACTCAAATATTGTAGTCTATTCTCTGCATCCATCACAGCTATGTGTGCTTGCTTTTCTTCTCCTTCATCTGGTACCCCCAATACTAAGCATGATGCCTTGCACAAAGCAGTCTTTAATAATTATTTGATGATTTGAATGAAACTGAAATATATAAATCTTACTACCCTTCTAACAGAAGGCATAGATAGCATCTGATTTTTCTCTCACACTTCCCATACCAAGTACTATGCATTTAATAAATAGCTGTTGCTGAATGATAGAAGAGAGACTCCTACCCTGGCAGGGGATGGGCTTGGCGTGGGGCTTTTAGCCTTCTTGACAGGTGCTGCTGGCGACCAGTTCGTGGATGGGGACTGAGACTGGGTGGGGGATGGAGGTGCTTGGTGTTTCTTAGCTGCTGGCTCAGGAGATCTGGAGGCAGATCTGGAGGATGAGACCCTTCTCACAGACTGGGGACTTGGTGAGGCAGCCCTGAAAACATGAGAAAAAAATTAGTCCCCTAAATATACTACTGTAAATTCACATTAAATATCCTAATCAAATTTTATTGCCTAATTTGATTCTCCATTGAGTGGGAAAGCAAAGATTACAAAAATCTTTTAACACTTTCTTTATGTATACAACTTACCAGTCTCTTAAACTGTTCCTTCATATTACATGCACCAGGCCACCTTTACCATAGTACAAAGACCCAACAAGACGCAGGAAAGTAGTAATATGACCACCTCTGAAGGGGCAAAGACAATGCCAATCACTTGAAGTTCAAAAAAAGTTTACACCCCTAGGTGGAAAGGTGCTACAGAAATCAAAGGATTTCTTACTCAAAGAAGTATCTGGTCACAAAAGTTGACTAAAAACAAGTTAATTATAACAATTCACATCTCTAGATTCCTCCTTGGGGATAGAGAATCCTTTCCAGTTAATGGGAACAACATAGGATACCCATGATCAAGATTTTGGAAGGATTCCATTTAATATAAAGACATCTTCTCAAAGACTAAAATGACTGTGAAAATCCCAAATGCTTCAAATGGTTTGTATTTCTATTGTTTTCTGACATGCTTAGAAAGCTCTTTAACACTTCAACAAGGCCCTGATTTCACCAGTTCTAGAGGGGTGATGAGGAAGCCCTTTCTAAGTTGCTACATTAAAAAAAAAAAAAAAAAAAAAAAGCAGTCAAGATCCAGCTGCTGAATCTTTCTGGTTCACTAGACTAGGTCTGTCCTTCCATCAAAAGGTGGTCCACTATCCACATATGAGGCCTCCCCAACATGGTGATTCTTGGGCTCTTCTCACATCGAGCCTCTGAAGGCTGAGGGCTTGCTGCTAAGCTTCAATGAGGCAGCCAAGAAAGAACTTCAAATACCAAATATGCTTACAACAACTCAAAGGATCTATATGCTGCAAGGCTAGAAGGGATTCCCAGAGTTTAAATCCAAGGACCTCATTTTATAGATAGGAATAGATGCCCAGATTTGCCCATGGTTCCATGAGCAGAGACAGAGATCTGGGATTCCTACACAGCTCTTTGGATTCTAAGGTCAAAATTCTTTTTACTCCACTACATTATGTCCCCTTAGTATAATACAACATCTAGACTTCTACATAGAGTCAGAAGAGAAGTAGGACCACCTCATACAAATAGCAAGGGCAGAGCTTTTCATAGAATGACTCATTTTCTAACCAAAAACCTGAATGGGTTTTCTAACCAGGGACTTTGAATGGCATTTGTATTTCAGGATGGGGAAAAGAATACCCTTTAATAAAATCTGTTGACAAATAAAGTGAAAAATTCAACAATTCTAAAAGCACCCACTTTTTTGCTTTTCTGGGCTCTGGGGTTCTGGAGACTCTCCTGATAGGCCTAGTGCTTGGTGATGGGGACTGCCTTCTTTGGGGTGAAGATGAAGCTCCTCTTCGGAGTGGGGTAGGACTTGCAGAGGTATGAGGAACTCGAGGCCGTGGTGAAGGTGAATGCCGTTTGTTTGGTAGAGGAGACCGGGTTTCACGGGTGGATCGGCTAGGGGGGGACCCTTTCCTATGCTTAGATGATAAGGAAGGGGAACGTCTCTTTGTAACAGGGGAACTTCTTGGCTTCGGAGGTGGAGAATGGGAGACCCGTCGCTTTGGGGGAGGCGAAGGTGATGCCCTTCGCTTGGGAGGTGGTGGTGGGGAAGCCGTTCTTCTCTTAGGAGGCGGGGAAGGAGAGTATCTTCTCTGTATTGGAGGAGAGTATCTTCTTGGAGAAGGTGAGCGTCGACGTGGGGGAGGAGAAGGAGTCCTAGAACAAATATACAGACACAAAGAACAAATACATCAGGAGAATCAATCACAAAGAAAATCTAGATGAGAAGACATGTAGTCTATACCTGCTACTGGCTCTGAAGAAGCCAGGTCTGGATTTCAAAAATTTCACACTAGCCAAAAAGGAGGATTTATTTTCTAGAAAATTCTGACTTAAGCCAGAATAGAGGGTCCTCAAGTAACACAGATTTGAAATTTTCATAAAAAAAATCATCTAGGATAAATTAGGATTATAGAGCTAAAAGTTACTTTTGAAGACAACAGTCCAATATCCTCACTTAAGAAAACTAAACATATATAACACAAACTATAATGAATTTAATTTTATCTTTTTAAGATGATTCAGAAAGCCCTCTGAAATCCTGGGAACGCCTTCTTAGTAATTAGTAACAATTTTATTATACAGGAATTTTAAGATATAAAAGATGTAGAATATTAGTTTAGCATAAACGATATTACTTTTAGAGGCAAAAGGAACCTTAGAGATAACCTTATTGAATCCATCACTGGAAACAGGCCCACAGAAAAGGGACTTGTCTAATAACACATCTAGTTGATGGCAAAATCAAACCAGGATTCAGGTCCCTTACATTTAGGTCAATATTCCTTGGATTATATCCCCACAATCCAAGTAGAATGAAGACCAACCTCCCCCCCCCAACCCCATCCCCTCACCTATCACCATCAAATTTTCTAGTTTACTTCTAGAAAAACAGTTCTTAAAATGCTTTTCTTTCCTTTCATCTTCCTGGGTGCAAAAGGCTAATCCTATCCAGAAATTAATATTCAATTGTAATTAAAATATAAAATTCAGGTTCAAGCTCCAGTACACTTTCAGTCTATCAGAAGTCTTAATCTGTTGTATGCTAGACCTTCATGTCACGTCAGCAACAGAAATACACTTCCCTGTCACTTACCCTCTAAGCAAAAGGCATTACCCTCCCTCCCCCAACCCTTTAGAGGGTACCTGCGCCGTGGTGGTGGAGGTGGTGGTGTGGGAGACCGCCGCCGCCGGGGTGGAGGGGCTGGAGAAGGGGAACGCCGTCGTCTAGCCGGTGGAGGTGATGGACTTCTTCTCCGCCTACTACTAAACCAAAAGAAAAAATATTATTAATTGTGGCTTCTGGAAGTGCTAGAGTCAACTACATAACTATATAATATATGTAGTTAATATATTAACTATATATTATATAGTTACATATAACTATATAATATATATAACTATATGCACTATATAACAACGTCAAGTAATATAGAAATTTGAAAAAGTTTCGTGTCCCAGCAGAGAACCACAGGTGGAACCAAGACCTGGGTTTTAGTTCCAACTCAGCCATTCACTAATTGAACAACTTTGGGCCTCATTTTCTTTACCTGATGAGAGAAGGGAATCAAACTAAAGTGACAGGGTTCATGGTTTATTTAATTTCTAAATGCCAAGAATGCTACACAAGAAAGCTTGAAAGTTGTGGTCTGATTGTTATTATACTCAGGCTTTTCTCTTTTGAACCTGACATTTTTTAGTTCAAGAGTTGTAGTATGTATGTGTAAATAAAACCAACCTAATTTAATGCAAGTTAAAAAAAAAAAGAAAGAAAAAAACAAAAACCCCTCCCAAGCATCCTGACTATTTCCCAATGTGAACCACTGTAACACAAGCATGATTATGTCCCAGATACTGCTTGGGAAGGTTAAGAAGACTAGGTTAACTTGGCAGTTTTATAACAAATGCTAAAGGTCACCAGCTCTGCCTGCCATCTGCCAAAGAGGATTACACTCCTTAGTCAGACACCTATTTGCAAGTATCTACTGGAATCAGTATTTAGATTGGATCTGTCACTTTACACTAAATGGGCTCCCTAATACAAAGGAAAAGAGAATTACCATTGGGACAAATAAAACTTGAAGACTAAGAGCAGCCCTGATGTCAGGAGGACCTGAGTTCAAATCTGGCCTCAGACAACATTTTCTAGCTGTGTGACCCTGGGCAAATCACTTAACTCAAATTGCCTCAGCCAAAACAAAACAAAAACAAACACAAGCAAACAAACAAAAAAACTTGAAGACTGCATTATGTTTTAATCCAGCTTGGAATATGGAGTTATTAATGCTTCAAGTCAGAAAAATTGTTAAGATTCAATTTACAGAGAAGACCATTTGATTTGAAGCCTTAAAACTTAACCCAAGCATTGCCACTTACTAAAGATTTGTCAGAATTGTTCAGTTTTCTCACCTGCAAAATGCATACTGCCTTAAGGTGGTAAAGGAGGAGCAAATCAAATAATATTTATAAAGTGTTCCATAACCCAAAAATTTTGGATTGGACCCAAGATTTCATTGATATAAGAAAATTCCCTATAAAACTTTTAGTCTTACTAGCCCAACTACAACTTTAGCTAACAAAAGGAGCTAAAAGGAGCTATTCTTCAGGGGCCACATTTCTCAGAAGACATGCAGGCTGCTTTACGACTACATACCATTACAGAGAGAGTTGCCTCTCTTTTGAATAGAAAGAATTGATGTTTTAAGATTTAGGAAACATGGGGGCAGCTAGGTGGCGCAGTGGTTAGAGCACCAGCCCTGAAGTCAGGAAGACCTGAGTTCAAATCTGGTCTCAGATACTTCCTAGCTGTGTGACTCTGGGCAAGTCACTTAAACCGAATTGCCTCAGCAAAAAAAAAAAAAAAAAAAGATTTAGGAAACATTCAAGAGAAACAATAACAATAAATCCAAAACACACCCTTCTTACCTAGCAGAGGGGAGTTGCAATGGCTAGAGGTTCTGGTTTTTGGGTGGGATAAACTAAGAATGATAGGAATTGTCAAACTCCCATTTGTCAAATGGGATGACAAATTTAAAGTCCAAGCAAGACTTAAATCACTCGGGGATTAAGACAAAAATCCATACCTGGATACCTGAAAGACTTTTTTTTTAGGGGGGGGGAGAAAGAGAAGAATGAGACTTTCTGAAATATATTTATAAGTTTAAAACCAGAATCTGCTATCTTGGATATGCTAAAAATCAGATTAAAATTGAACATAAAAACAAACTACATAGTCTTTAAATTAAAAAGAAAAGGAACAACAACAAAAACAAAACAAAACAAAGAACAGATGGCTTCATGGTCCACAAGAGTTAAAGAAAATTTGGACACGTTTATGAATAAAGAGGACAATGACCTGACAATCACTCAAGGGATATCAAATGTCCATGATCAGCCCTGTGTGATATAAGAAAACTCCAGCAACTGTGTATGTTAATGAAAGCAAAGACAATGAGATAAAGTCAAAAGACCCTAAGAACTCACTGAACTAAGGAGAAAATGGACAAATTTGTAGAGGGGTTCTGGGTTCAAATCTCAGCTACTACTTCTCAAAACCATGTGATCTTGGAGAAGTGACTTAAAAGTCTTAGAAATATAGCTTCTTCATCTGGAAAACAAGGAGGATACACTTAAAAGCCTCTGGCGATTCTAAAATCCTCCAGTCCCTATGAGTTCTTAACTTAGCTTGGGGCAGTTATTTTAGCTTTAAAAGGGAATCACAGCTTGTTGTTTTAATGTCCTCAAGGGGGTAAGACAGATAGCTTGGTCAAAGGTGTACTGAAGGCCTACATATTTTATTTTTCAGCTTTTTGTATACCCAATGCTTACATAGTATTTTAAACTTTTTAAAAATTAATATTATTTTATATTTACAAAAAATTTGTATTTAATATATTTTAATTTTTATATCTACCTACTTACAACTAATATTTCTTCTAATAAAGGAAATAAATTTTAAGACCACAGGAGAATACTGACTTTTCACTTGGAATTCCAAAAAGTCCTTTTTTTTAACCTAAAAATACTAGGCAGACTTAAACTGCAAAATTCTGACAATTTTTTTTTCAATGGCATTTAAATTAGACAAGAATTCTTATTGGGAAAAGAATATCAAATCCATCTGAACAATGTGAGCTGAAATGAGGAGGAAAAAAAAAGATGTGTGATCTAGTTGCAGAAATAGATTCAACATTCAAACTCACTAATGTCAAATATGAAGGCAAGTGGAATATCTCAACAGGATTGTCTCAGAGCCACAGAATCAGTTATGTTACAACTAGGATTCCCCAAAGAAAGGCTAGTATTATGGATTAATTGTGGTGAAAGAACATCTTTAGATCTATATTCTATCTTTAATAGATAGAAAATTATTTTTTCCAAATAAATTTTTCCAAATAAAATCTTGACTGAAGCAGTGCACAGCATACCAGGAGTCTATTAGGTTTATGATGTATCAGACTCATGCTTCTGGATGAAATCAAACACTTCTAAATATCATCATTGAAATGGTCAGTTCACTCATGTCATAAATAGTTTATGGCACCTAAGTATGAGTTTTTAATTTTAAAACAGTATTAAAATGTGGCACTTGAAAATGTTAATAAGTAACTTTTGTCTGATTAGACAAAAGTCCAATTAAATTCCAATAGGTTTTCTAAGTTTTGACATTAACACTTTCATTTACTTTATTTCCACATAAAAATGCTACCATTTTTTTTAAAAGGGCTAGTTGATTTCCCCCCCATAGAAATCTCAAAATTGGCTGACTTAAGTGGATATTATTACATCCTAAATGTTCATTATCATATTTAAAAGTTTATATGGAAGATTTAATGTTTTATTTTAAGCAAATATAAAATGTTAGGTTTACTTAAGTGTTTGTGTGTGCACACTATATACACATACATTTATTTTGTAGCATGAAGAAATTAAGTTGCTGCACAAGATAATTTACTATTATTATGCCACAATTAGTCATTGTCAGCTTAAAATTATGTTCCTCCTAGAGCTTCTAGGCGCCTCTTTCCCTAGAGAACTATGGCACATGGGAAAGAAAAATGAATTAGTGAGAGGAAAAAATCTAGGTTTTGGTCCTAATTCCATTAGGAATTTCCAATGTGGACCTTGGGCTAGTAACTGGGTCTGTTTCCTTATTGGTATATGGAGGGTTCTACTAGATGACTGAAATCAAAGTCCTGCTCATTTCCAATGAGTTCTCTTAAAAAAGCCTTTTATGGAGCACCTGTAAATTATACATCCAATGTAAGATTGTAAACATTATCCAAAACTAAGGTAACCAAAATCCAAAAACATGATTTGAATACAGCTTTAAGTAAGCACCTGGTTTGAGTTTTCTTGACCCCTTAATGAGCTTCTGAGAAAATCAAGGAGCGATTCCATATTGTCACCCACCCTGATTCAGAATGCAGAAAAGTCACCTGGAAGGGAGGTAACTAAATCACTACAGCTTTGATACTTAACCTTAGTTTACAAAGTAATTTCTAACCAACCTTTTAATCATTGGCGATTGCCATCTCTTTCCCATCTGCATCCTGAGAGCAGTGGAGAAAAACAAATGTCAAACACTTAATTTACCACACACATTAACTTTGATGCAATACTCGACACTGAGGAACTATCAACACTGAAACCCACTAAATAGAATTGCTTGGGTAATACTTCAAGTTCCTTATAGTCATGCACACATGACAAAACATGCGTATACACATTAATTTCATGCCACATATTAACATGTATAAAATGAAAACCAAACCCCAAACCAGAATCTACTGAAGATTCCCTCCAAGAAGCACTAACTCTAAGCAACACTATTCTCTGAGAAGGGCTCAGGCTAGCAAGGAAATCCTTACTGTAGCAGTAGCATTAAGACTTAGTAAAGAAAATTACCGAGGAGAGGACTCTTTCTGGCGTTTCCGTGGTGATGGGGATGCACTCCGAGAGGCTGAGTGTCTTCGACGTCTTCCCACTTCTCCATTTTTCACGTTTGATCTCTTCGGTCGTTCATCTTCTGAGGAGGAGGAGGAGCCAGAGTCTACAATCACACAATTGGCCACGAAAAATTAAGTTAACACTTTACGATCCTGTGAAATAGCTGGTTGTAGCCAGGCTAGCATTTGATGTTTATCCAAACCCACCAGATGAGTGTGTGTTTAAAAGCAAGATGACAACATGGACAAGTTGCTAGAATTAAACCTATCAATACAATAAACCATCTTAAAAATCTAGTGTGCATAGCCTGTCCTATAGGTGAGTAAGAAATTCTCACTGATTTTGAAATCAAATACAAAAGTAGAAAACACATTATTTCAATAGCACCATCTATGAAGAAAGCCATAGATTTATCTGGGAGGTCACCAATTCTTCTAACAGGTAATTATAAATTTTTGCTTCTGGACATTTAATTGCAATATTTTAATCTTGAAGCAAGGGAATGGAATTGAGTTCTATCATAAATAAACTAATTCATGATTATCTTAATCATGATAATCTAGAACTGATAAATCATAATCCATCTTTAAAACTGTTTTCTCTGTAGTATAGTATTCCCACCCCAACATCATACATCTATAAACCCATGTTACTTCTTACAAACTGTGTCCTGAAAGTATACAAAGTTCAGATTATCCTTTGGATATGCTAAATTCCTTAATTAAATGACTTTCTTCCACATGATTGAAATACAAAGCAATTACAATACACCCTTCCAATAAAAACCACAAAAATCCACATTCATGATTAACCTGTCTATCTATTTTGATATAGTTCTTTGAGCATGTATAAAGAAAACTCTCAAATTGTGAACCTGAGGATTAGGAATTCTCTCTCTTTTGAATCTCCCCAGAACACAGCACAGTACTATGCATACAACAAGCATTTTATAATGCTAAATTTGAAAACATCACATTAAATTTCTAAAAATTACTTTTCATGGAGCAGCTAGATGGTGCAGTGGATACAGCACCAGCCCTGAAGTCAGGAGGACCCAAGTTCAAATCTGCTCAGACACTTAACACTTCCTAGCTGTATGACCTTGGGCAAGTCACTTAACCCCAACTGCCTGGGGGGGATGGGGAGGAGAGAGAAGAGTATTTTTCATGTACCAGATTTCTAACAGCTCTAATGTCTGAAAGGTTGCTATTTTATAACTGGTTTAAGAGAGGAGTACTTTAGGGACTTGTGCTAAAGCTAAAGCATACCATGAGGTAAAAGTAAAATTAAATTTAGAAAACAGATTTCTCAAAGTCAGCTGAACAAACATGCTACCTGATAAAACAAAGTTCAATAACTACAGCCACATGTCATTTCTTAAAGACTTAGTACAAAAAGAGTAAAGACCTAGTTTTGAGCCTGAGAATACAAACATGAACAAGAATTCCTGCTCTAATGGGAGAGAGATGGCCTTTCAATTTAGTCTCTTCAGGAGCCCTCCCTTTTTAACCCAGGTAAGAGAAATTCCAGTGTCTATACCAGAAGAAGACTGCTGGTTTTGTCTCCGATACTGCCGCCTCTGTTGCACGGAATCCGCCGCTGCCATTTTGCCACCTTTGTCTTCTTCTGGAAGATATGTGTGTTTAGAAAGTATTTAAGAGACACAAAACCCCCTATCTATTTGTCTAAGGCTAAGTAAGTCTTCCCTCCTGGCTGTCACTAAGGTTGGCCAGAACTTTTGGAGATGACCAAGGATTTCAAGTCCTCATTAAACAGAGCTTAGTTAGGAATATCTCCAGTGCTTCACGTTCATAAAGTACTTGACACTAAATCTCTCATTTGACAACTCCTGGCCAGGAGGTAATGTAATTATGATCCCCATTTTACAGACTCTGGCTCAGAGGTGAAATGACTCATTCATTTCATGTAGACATAGTGATGGCAGGCTTCCTCCCTGCACTCCTATGACCCTCTGCTGAAGGTCCCTATTACCCCTAAAATGCAAAATTAGCACAATATTAACAAAACTTACCCGATTCGGATAACTCTACTTTCCGAGGTTTTGGTGCTGGTGAAGGTGACTCCCTTTTCTCGGTACCTTTATGTTTTGTTGCTGAAGAAGAGGGGAAACAAAACAAAAGTGTTCCCATGAAAGGATGCTGAACAGTACTAAGATCCCAATGAAATCATACTAGAAGATATCTAGACGTTACATAGAGAGGAAAGCACAGGACCTCAATTTAGAGAACTTGAAACTTTGACTTTTATTCTGCACTTGTGTGAGATGGGGCCTCAGTTTTCTTCCGTCCGAAGACTAGACAAGACCTAATCAGATTCTTTATAGACTTTAACTAGCCTATAAGAAACTCATAAAGAAGCTTTAACAAGTGCTCTGAAACACATACAGCTTCAGTAACTGGCCAGGGAGAAAGCAAATGTTCCTGTTCTCCAAGAACAGAACTCTATCGGAGTGCCTATAGGTTAGTTGGAAAAAAGGGCAATACACATAACCTAGCTAATGGCTAGTACAGCATCCTATAGATGCTTCAAACCTGTGCCTTGAATAGATTCCTAGGAAGTGTTAAATCTTTCAGTAATCTTAAAGGGTCGGGAGTAAGACCAAGTCTATGGAAGTACCTCTGTTGAAAAACCTAAAAATGGGCAGCTAGGTGGGGCAGTGGATAGAGCACCAGCCCTGAAGTCAGGAGGACCTGAGTTCAAATCTGGCCTCAGACCACTTAACACTTCCTAGCTGTGTGACCCTGGACAAGTCACTTAGCCCCAATTGCCTCAGCACATACATACATACATACATACATACATACATACATACATACATACATACAAAAAGGACCGTCAGATACTTTTAGTTCTAAGAATTTTCCCTGTAGACTAACTAGAGCCTAAGGAGAGCTGGCCATATTTAATAATGAGTAATAGCAAAACAGTAAAAACATCATCCTTGAGACAGTCTTCTTTGGGTTTCATAACTTAAAAAAGATGTAGAGAATTTAGGGAAGGACTCAATACTATCGGAATTGTGTGTTCAGAGGACAAGCTGTGAAGGTTATAGGATCCAAAAGAACTGAAAGAAAAACTAATGAAAATGGAATTGTCTGAAGAACAATGGTTTAACCATCTTCAACTAATAGTTTAGGATCAGTACATAAAAGATGACCTCAAAACATCAAAAATTTAAGTGAAAAATCCGGAAGAACTCTCCAGAGGTTTATAAATGTTAAATGCTAAGGTGGCAGCATTCTTCTTGGTCCAATTAACCTTTCCAGAGTAGGACTAGAATCTTAAGTCCTCTTAAGCTCTCTAACTAAACATTTTAACTTAATTAGCTTAAAACAGCTTTATGTATCTGAGATAAAACACAAAAACGCTGGGTAAAGCTGTAATTCTCACACCGACAGGAAGATAAAATCCACAACTTCCAAGAGCACTCCCCCAAATGAACAGCTGTAACAGTTGTACCTCAATACTATCTATCAGCCTTTCTGTAATGTAGCTAAAAAGTGGGCACCTCATTCCATAAAGATGCCCAATAGAAGGAAAACTCACCTCCTGAGGCAGTTCATTCTGCTGACAGATACTTCTTATTCTTAGATTTTTCCTTTAAATTCTCCAACATTTTTGGGCAACTTGTAGCTATTGCTCCTAACTCATCTCTGAAGCTAAATAGAATCAGGCCCATCCTTCCTCCAGGTACCAGTGGCCAGCCCACTATATAAAAAAAAGAAAAGCCTGTCTCTCCAACCAATTCAAACAGACCTTTTTACTATACCTGCTGCCCTCCCTCCTCTAGAAACTTTCAGACATGGAGGAACAAAAAGAGACACAATCATTTAGGTCAGATAGCCTGGCAATAAAAGAAGTCAGTGAGTGGGACAATCATCTTACTCCAAAGGTCTTAATACACCCCAAATCTCATTAAATTTGGCTTTGCCATAAAAAACGATGTTACCTCTAAGTCCATCAAAAATCACATCCACATCTTCACACAAACTGCTGTCCAATAATGGTAACTAACTCATTTTATGTTTGTGAAATTGACTTTTTCAACCCAAATTAAAAATTGCCCTATTATTACTTTCCATCTTCCTTGATTCCCTCAATGTTTTAAGCTTGTCAAAAATCTTTCTGAATCCTAACTCCTATTGCCTATTAGATTTGTATCCTATGTAAATCTTGATAAGCAGAACACTTAAGGCTTGTCTCTTAAGGCCTGTCTCTTTATACAAATTACTAATTATGTTCACAAGAACAGATTACCCCGAACACTATAAGAACTCCTTCCAAACTGATGTCAAATAACGAACTACACTGTGGATCCAACTTGTCTGAATCCATCTGCTTTTCCTATCAACTAGGCTGCATCATTCATCTTTCCCATATGTACAGAATTAGACATGATTTAATCCAAAGATTTTTGAAAATACAGTTGTCCTATTCCTCCACTCCCATTTACCAGTTTAGTAAAAGGGAAGTAAAGCTAGTCTGGAACAGTCTGTTTTTGTTGGAGCATTCTTTTTATATAATTTCACTCACCATCTCTTTAATGAAAAGTTTAAAAATTTTGTTAGGAATAGAAGTCAATCTCACCAGCCTGAAGTCCCTCAGATCCCTGGATCTTTCAAATTGCTGACAGTGTCTCAACATAACACTCATCCTTCCTTTGGTAACTATGTGACTTGGAATAGTCCAATCAATTTGCTAAGTGCTTTCTCCTTACTTATCTCAAAAATTAGCCTCCACTTCAGTTCTGTTTTCTCCTTCCAAGCCCAACAGAGAAAACAAGCAAGATGAGAAATGAGCAGCTCTGTCTTCTTCCAGAAGGCAGTTGTCAATCACCCAGATTTCAGGAAGATGTTCTCTCTCTGTTCCAACTTTCTCCCCACTAGCACCCTCTTCTCTAACCTCAACTCTAGCTAACACCTACTTTAAGTCACTTCCCTGTCCAAAGACCATTGTGATCTTGCCAAACTGCAGGTCTGTTACTAACCCTCTTCCTCTGCCTCAATAAAACACAGGGGGCTTCTTCTTACTTTCCAGATTAAATATAAAGTCCTCTGGTGTTAAATGGTCTATCATTTCACTTTTCCTGCTTTTATTGCCCTCCAAGAACACTACAAATTGGCCACAACAGTCTACTTCTTGTGCTTTAGATGCCACATCTCCTGTAGTCAGTCATGCCTTTCCCATGGCTGTCCCTGGCACCTTGCATATTTTACCTTCCTTTATTTCCTGGCCATCTAGAAATGCAACCTTATATAAGAAGCCCTTTCCCACCTCTCCTCTTACCCTTATACTTCTTTCTCCTAAGACCACCTATCACTTCCCCTATACATACTTCTAAGGCACAAAGTTATTTGGAGATTGTTTCCTGTTAGAATCTAAGCTGATTGACAATTCTATGCCAGGCACTCTACAAGGTGGCTAAACTATTTTTGCCTTTCTTTGCAACTTCAGAGCCTGGCACAGTGCCAGATACATAATAGGACTTAATGCTGATTTACAATCAATTTCAATTGAGGTATCCTTCCTTTGAAATCATTTCAAATTGAGAAGTCATTTGAAGAAATTCAGGAAAGCCTATCTTTTATATGCTATTAAAGAAATGGAAATTAAAGTTTACTAACCAGAAATTTAAAATTATGAACATAAATCTTTATTCGAACTATTTCACTGAGAAAGAAAGCTCCTGGTGAACACTGCTGTGTAATCAAGGCACATTGGGCCCCACCTCTGCATGAGTTGCCTGGCTTGGGTAACTTCCATAAGAACTGACTTGCTCAGGGCTACAACTTGTGTGTGCTATAACTAGGACCCAGTTTTTTCTGTCTTGATGGCAACCTCTCACATTACATGCTATGTGTTAAATACATTTACGCATATATTTATGCTACCTGATTTCCTGACACAATTACTTCCTCCTCTTTCAGTGTTTTGAGTTGAATCACACTATCACTGTTAATACTTTTTACAAGTATTAATTATTCATCAAAAATTTCTGCTTCAAGTTTCAATGGACTTGGATAGAGAGAGCCATCTGGACCCAGAGAGGACAGACTATGGAGAGTGAGTGTGGTTCACAACATAGTATTTGCACTTTTTTTGTCGTTTGCTTTTTGTTTTCTTTCTCATTTTTTCCCCTTTTGGATCTGAGTTTTCTTGTGCAGCATGATAACTGTGGAAATATGCATAGAAGAATTGTACATATTTAACATATATTAAATTATTTGATGTCTAAGGGAGGGAATGGGGGAAAGGAGAAAAAAATTCAGAAGACAAAGGTTTTGCTAGGGTGTTGAAAGTTATCTGAATGTTTTAAAAATAAAGACCTTTAAAAATACAAAAAAAGAAAAAAATGCTAGATGATTGTTATTGATTTTAAAAAATAATAAAATAAAAAATTCTGCCTCTTTGTACGATTTAAAATTAATGCAACAGGGGGCAGCTAGGTGGCGCAGTGGATAGAGCACTAGCCCTGAAGTCAGGAGGACCTGAGTTCAAATCTGATCTCAGACACTTAACATTCCCTTAACAAGTGACCCTGGGCAAGTCACTTAACCCTAATTGCCTCAGCAAAAAGCAAAAAAAAAAATTAATGCAACAGGGGCAGCTAGGTGTCGCAATAGATAGAGCAGCAGCTCTGAAGTCAGGAAGACCTAAGTTTAAATCTGGCCTTAGACACTTAACACTTCCTCACTGTGTGATCCTCAGTGTGGGAAAAAAATAATTTATGCAACAAGAGATTTTACTATGAAGAGGTATTTTTCTAGAAGAATGTATGTATTTAATGTAAATAAAGGGAAAAAACAATATACACAACAAAAAACTACTGTTGTCTGTTAAGTAATGCATTAAGTCCACAATTCTCTGTGATCTGATAGACTACATCTTTTGAGGCCTTGAAAGGCAGTGAAGGTGATAGGATAACAGGTCCACCAGGACGTGTATTTTATTTTGCTGAGGCAATTGGGGTTGACTTACTCAGGATCACACAGCTAGGAAGTGTTAAGTGTCTGAGGCCTGACTTGAAGTCAGGTCCTCTTGATTTCAGGGCTGGTGCTTTATACACTGCACCAACTAGCTGCTCCTAGACTTGTATTTTAAATAGACCAAAGAAAGGCTGGCAAAACCAACAGCATCTTTTCTCCTTTTTTGTTCCTTAGAACACAGTTACAATCTGAAAAGGAAAAAACTACCTCTGAAGCTGACTCAGGACCTTGTTCTGATGGAATATGCGTAGTGTCCCAAAAGGGCAATTAACCTATAATTTTCCCAAAATACCCTGCTTTTCCTCCTCCCGCCTATCCCTGATGAATTCTGAGAACTAAATAAAATTGTATTTTTTCCTCCCTTCTTCACTTAAATCTCTAACCATGGCAGTTTGCCATTGTCAAAAGTTAAGAGCCCTAACTCAATCCCTGGAGGCCAGGTTAACACTGGTGACTGCATGATTAGTAGGAAAACATGTTTAATATATTTGTACATGTATAACCTATATCAAATTGCTTGTCATCTTGGGGCAGGGCAAGGTAAGTGGAGAGGTGAGAGGAAGTAAAAAACTGAACTCAAAAATCTTATAAAAGATAAATGTTGAAAACTATCTTCATATGTAATTGGAAAAAATAAATTATTAAATGGGTTTGGAAGAGAATAAAGACTGGCAGCTACTACCTCAAATAAAATACTAAGAGATCATATTCTTGAGACTCTAATCCTCCATAAGACGCTATCAATATCCTTTTGAGATTTTATTCAAATAGAAAACTTGTGATATTGGCCCCAACATCTCCATTAACTTAGAAGTCAACCCATTTATTGAGGATGCCCCTGTTTTGATATCCATTAACAACTGAGGAGCTGTATTCTACATTAGATATCACCCCTTTCTCTCTTGGTGATTTTACAACACATTAGTCCCCTGTCCCCTAAAAATGAAGCAGTCTTTCAACAGACAGCCACAACACCCAACAGCTCAGCTTTCAGACTGCCATTAGTGGAGCCATTCAGAACACTTCACACCCTATCTCCCATACAGGTTTCTCTTCAGTCTGCAGCGTGTGAATGCAGTAGCAGTCCTAAAGGGTACTCTTAGTTGTTTGGCTACTGCTGAAATTCACACACCAACAGCTAAGAAGGATTCTGTACCAAAAACGTTCCATTTACTAAGAAAAAAAAAATACTCTCAAAAAAAAAAAACAAAAACCCAACCAAAAAAACCCAAACATTACAATTCCAGAGTATATTCAGATAGGTATTATAACAGATAAATTTACATAGAATAGGGTTTCCTTTTTTTTTTTTAAATAAAGGTAAGTTCCTTTTTCAAAAACTACTCAACACTTTCACTTTCTCCCTACCAAATGTACAAATACAACATACACCAAACATTTCAGGTGAACTAAAACAATATAGAAATGGACACCTTCTATATGCTGTAGCTACATTTAAGGAAATTTACTCACATGATGGACATTCTGATCATCCAATAAAGGTTCTACTAGTATTTTAAGTTTTAAAATGGATCCCAGCAGAAAGGACTACATTATTCCTTGAGTGCCATTTGCTCTAGGGCCTCAAAAAGTACCTCCACATCACTCACTTTTCTAACTAAACATACACCAGCATCAGACCCTGAAATCTTGATGGCTGAAAGGGGTCTTCTAAATGCCATACTAATGGAACTCACAACTTTTTTCATGAATATTTCCATATACACTTAAGTAAAGAGCCCCAATCACCCACACAATTACATTCCAACTTACAGAGAGCACTCTATTTTCCTGGCATAATCACAGAACATAAAATTCCTTAAGAATAAAATGGCAGTGAACAAAGCAATGACTAGTCTACATTTAAAGGGAAATAATTTTTAAAAATTTACTTCAGAGTATACCACATTCTTCCTTTAAGGGAACAATGAAATCAACCAAGAATTAAATTAGTATACAAAGTTCTCAGGTAAGAAAATCTTCGTAAGAAATGCTAGCTGATCCAGAAGTAATGAAACATGCCCCTGAACTGCAGGTTTGTGTTTTATGATGACCTGAATTTTGAAAAATAAAATTCAAATCCATCTCCTGCTAACATTACTTCCCTATCTACTTATAATAGAAACTCTCAGAACTACAAGGGAAGTCTTAATTTCAAAACATTAAAATGCTAAAGAAGGGAAAAAAAGGTGCTTTCCTCAAAAAAAGAGACAAGTCAACATACACATCTCACCTAATCTGCTTCCACTACCAAAAAACTCATTTTGATAAACAGAGGGGAAAAAAATGAGCAAGAGACTGGTTTTACCTTTACCTGAGGTTCTTCCTGGAGAAACAGAGCCACGACTTTTCCTCGTACGATTTGACTGCTGGGGTGTTGGTGACCGGCGGGTTTTTGGCGGTGGGCTTGCTGGCGGAGATGGCCGATGTCTTCGCCGTGGAGGACTTGAAGATGGAGAGAGTCTACGAGTTTTTCTAGGGGGGCTGGAGATTCTTTTGGGTGGCTTCTTTGGAGGTGACCGGGAACGGGATGAAGATGATGATGAGCTGCTGCCAGAGAGAGATGCTGATGAGCGCCGCCTTCTGTGGACCAAGGGATATTAACTAATTTTTAACCACAATGATTAAATACTAGCTTTTTAGGTAGAATTTGCATAAAAAAGGGCAATTTTTAATTTCCTGATTTTTGAGTTTATGTAGCCAAGCACATAAGAGTTTTTTAATTTAAACGGAAAATCAAACTCTGTAAATCAGGAAACAGTCATTTCTGATTTAAAAATCTTTTTTTGACAAAGGTAGTTTTTGCTCTATTAGAAGTTACAAGAAGTCCAAAACTATGTAACTTTTTGTGATCCTTAGAATGACATTGTTGAAGTTGCAGATATAATTTTAAGTGGCAAAGCTTTTCATTTGTAGAATATTCGATTTTCCAGAACCTTTAAGGATAGTTTAAAAAAAGGCGTGCACAAGTGGTTTTATTTGAAATGTTGAATGTCTCCTAAAGTTGGGATATTTAAACAATCTCAACAATTTGTCTCATGAAAGAGAAAGAATTGGGAAATCCTTTTAAGTACATAAACTTCTAAGCCAGGGATCTCTTAAATTCTGTAACAAAATTTGTGTTCTGTTCCAATTATGTGTACCTGCAGAATCCACCTTTGATGGCAGAATTCTTGACAACCTGAAAAAAAGAAACCCTACCTTAAGTGTGAGGGAAAATATCAACTGAAAGGGAATCTTACACAAAGTGCAAAATATTTTGATTGAAAATTGGCTGCTCAGAAAATACAAAGAAATACACTGTCCACAATGATATAAAAAGTCAGTTTCCATGGATTCTCCAACTTGGAGCTCCCAGAGTCATCTCTGGTCTGAAAGAATGGTGAATTTTCAAAAACTTGTTCTAATGTAGAATTTTTATGTATCACAGAATGCAGTCACATTGATCAGCAGAGAAAGAGTGCTGGGTCAGGAACTACTTACTACACACTCTGATCTGGGCTATGGGCCAAGGATCAATGCAGCTGAGTCTATTTCACCAATCTGCTCTCAGACTTTTGGTTAGGGGCAGCTAAGTCATACAATGCATAGACCACCAGATCTGAAGTCAGAAAGATACATCTTATTGAATTCAAATCTAGTTCAGATATATTCTAGCTGTGTGACCCTGGGTAAGGTACTTAACCCTGTTTGCCTCAGTTTCCTAATTTATAAAATGAGTAGAAGGAAATGGCAAACCATTCCAGGATCTTTGCCAAGAAAAACCCCACAAGGGGTCAGAGAGAACTGAAATGAGAGGTTCTGTCCCTAGGCCTCAAGTCTCCTTTTCCTACAAAACAAGGACACTGGCCCAGGAAACATTTCAAGTTCTTTTCTAGTGTAAATAGCCCATTGTGAAATCAGCTTCTAAGTCACAAGTAATAAGACAATTCTTTTTACAAATTCAAATAAGAGTATGTTTTTGCACTATGGATGGTCTTAAAAACCTTCAGTATCCTAAAAGACTGTGCATAACTAAAGCCATTAATTGGAAATATCCACAAATAGCAGGGAATAATAAAATAAAGGGGTATCTAGACAAGAACAAAAAAGGTCAACAGTTTAGTCTTCAGGCTAATCTATCCTTTCACCACCAAGCAGAGTTCAACTACAATATTGTTTTGTTGAGTCATTATTTAATATCAGATTCTCTGTGAACCCATTTGGGCTTTTCTTGGCAGAGATACTGGACTGGTTTGCTATTTCCTTCTCCAGCTCTTTTTATAAACAAAGAAATTGAGACAAACAGGATTAAAGTGACTTGGTCAGGGTTACATGGCAACTATGTGCCTTGAGGCCAGATTTGAACTCAGGGACAAGAGTCTTCCTGACACCAGGCTGAGTGCTCTATCCATGGCACTGCTTAGCTTCCCTTTTACACTGCAATGACACTACCAGTTTATTTGCTAAAATGAAAAAATCTGAACTGTTTCCTTTTTTAATTTCATGATGATCCAAGTAAAAATCACCAAGAGGAAAAGTCAATCTGTTCATTATTATTGGTCTTATTTCTTTCTTATCCTTTTAATATGTGGTTAAGTCTTGCAAACATTTGTTTGTCAGAAACAAGAGAATTATGATTGTGAGCAATGATGGAAGACAAGTTTCACTGAACTTATCTACTCTGGTGACTCTGAACATGGTAGGAGAGAAAGTAGCTCAGAAAACCACTGATTTACCAAATTCAAATGACTAACTCACTAACCTAGCCCATCCTTGAAGATCAGCAGTTTCTAATTTGCTCAGACACACTCCTCCACTCCACTACCTGAGTGGATAGCCTTCAATCCGTATAGTAAGTATATAATGGCATGGAATAGCTTTATAAGCTTAATCGGCTAATCCCATGTAAATCAAATTAATTTTTTTTTTTTTTTTGCACTGAGGCAATTGGGGTTAAGTGACTTGCCCAGGGTCACACAGCTAGGAAGTGTTAAGTGTCTGAGACCAAAATTTGAACTCAGGTCCTCCTGACTTCAGGGCTGGTGCTCTATCCACTGTGCCACCTCACTGCCCCCAAACAAATTCTGATACTCTTCAAATATTTTGAGTTTCCCAATAAAGCCACTCACCGTCTCACAGGAGATCGACTTCTTCTATGCCTCGGTGGAGGAGGCATTCGTCTTGGCGGGGTTCTTCGTCTAGGAGACGGCCGCCTTCTTGGACTTGGGCGTCTTCTAGGTGAATATGACCTATCGTTAACAGAATGATACCAGCTCACAGTCACATTGCATAATGGTTTACAAAACCCCCAACCTCAGAAAATGAACTACACAGAATCTAGGTGGAGATGACAGGTAGCACTAAACCTTTTAAATCATACTTAACATTTCTAAGGACCAAATACTTAAATAGTAAAAACAAAACACAAACAAAACAAAAAACTTCAGAGGTGATAGAAATGGTCCTAAATAATTCTCAAAGTTATTCCAACATCTAGGGTGGACATAAGCTATTGCAGCCTTAACTTTTCACATACTGATTTAAGATTTAACAAATGATGGAGATCAAGTTAAAAAACTCACCTTGATCGTGTTCTATGACGCCGTCTAGGTCGAGTATGAGAAGGGGATCGGGAACGTGTTCGTGATCTCGATTTGGATCGTGATCGAGACCTTGGACGGGTTTTCTCCTTTTCTTTTTCCTTTTTTGAATTTTTTTCTGGTGAAGGTTCCTTCGGTTCTGGTATAGGTTCAGGTTTGGGAGCTTTCACAATGTCACTGTATAGAAACAAAATGCAGTTTTTTTCCCATTTAAATGATAAATTAGATAAAATGATGCATTAAAATCCTCTAAGAAAGGATCTGCATAACTGGTGAAAATTCCTTCCTAATTCTAAAATCTATCAATCACTTCCAGGGATACCATGTGACCAACAGGCATACAACACTGATAAGGACTTTTATTACAAGTGTTAATTACAATAAAACTCCATAAATATCCAACAAAAGCTTTCTAGAGTACTTGCCTAGTAGAGGTTGCCTCTTGTATTGAAGGTTCCTTGGCTTTCACTGAAGGTTCCGGAAGTTCTGGGATTTCTTCTTTCTTTTCTGGAGCAGGGGAGGGGCTTCGGCTCTTGGTTCTGTGACGAGGAGATCGAGAATGACTTCGCTTTCTCTCTCGCCGGACAGGGGAGGCTCGTCTTCTGGGGGAAGGAGATCTGGACTTGCGTCTAGGAAGAAAGCAGTTTATATTTCAGGTCTTTGTCCAAAATGAGATTTTTTTGTTGTTGTTTAATAAAAGAATGCATTAATAGTTCATAATTAAGGAATATCACACAGAAATTAGACATTCTGTTTCCCACTGCCTGAGGGATACAAGAAACCCAAAAAAGGACAAGAAAAGATTATTGAACATGTCAGTTATAGAATAACAGATAATTTAGATCTCTAGTCTGAAAGGCAAAGAATCAAACTGTTATAATTACTTATTTCAGGAGACAAACAACTTCAAGATCTCAAAGGAAAAGTAAAATTTAATACAAAACTAGATTCAGTCTTACAAACAAAGCAAGCTAAAGGTGTTCAAGCTACATTCAGCTTCAACATTCATTAAACTTCAACCTCCTTGACAGGAGATACTGGCTTTGCCTTTTTGCAGTGTCCTGAAGATGTTTAATGTTTATTGACTGACAATATTCCTAATGAGTCTAACATATCCTATAATCAAAACTCATTATGAAAGTGAGAGAAATAATGAATTAACTCCAGTTTAGAGAGTAAGAATATCTTGTTTTTAAAGGGAGTGTTCATGAGGGAGGCTTTTTTCCCATTTACACTAAAGGAAGACTGGGGTATTTGCTTATGAAGTAACAGTGAAGTCATTGATTATCGGTGCCTTTAAATTGTTAAGCGATGCTTATAGTGAAGCTTTTCTTCACCTACAAATCAGTTTCAGTGTTAAATACTTAAGTGAAAGGGATTAGGTACTCAGCATCTCCCTGCCTACTTTTATAAACTAAATAGGGAAAAGGAAGAAATAAGTACCCTCAGAATACAAAGTCTAATCAAATCCTCACTTTTCTCCATAAAAAAGAAAGAGGCCTGAAATAAAAATGTGACCCTACCAAGAATCCAATTCAAAAGAATATAGAAGTATCTAAAGCCTAATCTCAAAGAATCCTAAAGATAAAGGAATTAAGTTTCTGATGAATAACAAAGTAATGTAGAAAGGGCAATGAATCAGAATGTTTTGTAATTTGGTTTTTAAAACATGAACAAAATTTTTATTTTTTAAATGCTGAATTTTTGTTATCTGGAAGTTATGGGCTATTTAACTCTAAACTAATGAATCGTGTAGGACAAAAAAAAAATAATAATAGCTATAATAACTTATTAGAAAACCACAGCTAAACTAACTTACTCAACATCACTTATCACACCCAAACCCTTAATAGAATCAGAAGGATGATGCTCAAAAAACACAAGTATTTATTCATTGTACCTTCTGGGGCTTCTAGAGCGTTCCCTTTTTTCTCTGCTGCTCTCCTTTTCTTCTTTGTCCCTCTTATCTTTGTCTTCATCTTGTTTCTTCATAGATGCAAGTTTTTCTTGTTCAATCTTTGAACAATCAGTTCATGTTATAATCAGATTTTAACATTTTTAAGTTTAACAAGCACAATTTTAAAACCACTTGTTTTAAAAATCACAATTGAAAAATACAAATGTTATCACGTCTATTATTCTATTTTCTGTTTATAAAACAGCATCTTTTAACTTTAAATTTACCCTATAATTTCCAATTGACATATATGTAAAATCAGAAAGAAAAAAAGTTGTACTCTATCTCAAAGAGTTGTGAGAAAGGCACTTAATAAATCTAAAGGACTTGAGAAATTTGGTTTTTATTACCTTTGTATTATGAATATACAAACTAACCCTTTATTTCTGAAATGATAATTGCTACTGTTTTTCAAGTTGGTTTAGTCCAAAGAAAAGTTTACATGAATGATCATTAAGGAACATACATGGTTTTCTACAATACCATCAAGTTCCAAGGCCCATGATTATTTTTATGATTCAGAATTGTTACTGGGCCATGGCACTGAACTTGGGAGTCAGGAATTCTCACTCAGATGAGCTGTGTGATCCTAGAAAGGTCACAACTTTTTGAAGCCCTGGTTTCCTCATTTATAAATGAAGAAGGGTTAGACTAAATAGCTTCTTTCCAGCTCTAAACCTCAGACTCCAGGGCATGTAGGGAATCGGAGAATATTCTAAATCATATTTACTTAGTAGTCTTCCATTAAAAAAAATAATTTACCATCACCTAATTTGATCTTCCAACAACTCTGTCTATAGAAAGGTAACAACTAATAATATTTAATATTTTTACACAACACTTTCCACAGACCTTGTCCAGAAAATTTTATGCTTACCTTCAGATAAAGAAATTGAGAGTCAACTATTATAGGATAGTGCTATTCAGGGGTGGAAAGGACCTTAGAAGGCATCTAGTCCAAAGCTTCTTAAACTGTGGGTCATAACCCCATATACTGTTATGTAACTGAATGTGGTGATTATGAAATTATGATGTTTGTTATCAATGTTTGATTTATAATCCTTTCATGTACCATGTACCCAGGATCACATAAAAATTTCTTAGGTAAAATGGGTTACAAGTGGAAAAAGTTTAAGAAGCCCTGGTCTAGTCCAATCCACTTATCTTCCAGATGAGGAAAATGAGCTTTCATGACCTGCCAAGGACACAGGGTGACTGAAGGGCAGATTGGCACTGACACCTCTGACCAGCCACTCATTGTCTCATTTATGAAAAAGAGGTGGCCATCTGGGGAACCTTCTAACTTTAAATCTAGCCACCTATTATCAGTGCCTGAACAAGAACCCCTTCTAGTAATACCCAGTATTTATATACCACTGAAGGTTTTCCCAAGTACTTCACGTGTTAACTCGTTGGATCCTCACAATCACCCTATTTGGGAGATTATTATTATAGAGGTCAAGACACTTGTCCAGAGACTCCTGGCTGATAACCTGTGTCTGAAGTTGGATTCTCAACTTCTTTAGGTCTTCCCAAATCCAGGTCCTGTACTTTATTCAATGAGCTATCTTGCTGCCCCTACATCATAGGGTCATCCTACTTTTGCTTAGAGATTTTTAGTGAAGGGAAAGACTATTCTACTTTAGGATAACTCTAAATTGATAGTTTTTTCCCCCACAAAGCTAAATCTCCTTTTTCTGTAACAACCACTCATGTTCTAAATCTAATCCACATCACTTTGTATGGCAATCATAATTACACTTACAATTTATTAAGATTTAAATTGTTTAGATGAACTACCTAATCTCATTTTCCTCCACCACCCACTTGTAAAGGTGAATGTTTAAAGTGTATTCAATCTCATCTTATTAAAGGAACTTTCTGGATCCTGATACTCAACATATTGAACTTTGCTCTAGTTTGTCAGCAGCCAGTTTTGATGAGCCAATCGCCTATGGCTTTTTCCAAGACACTAAACAATAAAAGTCACTAGAAGATACCCTGCTATAACCACCATTTTAGACCACAAAGATCCTGAGGGAAGCCACTACAGAATGCCCTTAGTTGGTATGTTAACCTGTTAAATGACTCTAGGTCTGGTCAACTAACCAGATCCAAATCCATTTAAAACTATCCCTTATCAATATCTTCTCAGGAAGACCATGAGATATTGCCAATTAATGCTTTACTAAAATACAAGTGAACTCTACCTGAAGCATGGACTGTCACAAAAAAATTATTGGAATCTAAGAACATTTAACTATGTTTAGATTTAATTAGATTTAACTTAGATTTAACTATGTATCTGAACTATGTTCACATCATGAAGTAGGAGAAAGAGAACCCAAGTATGGGTCAGAATAATTACAAGGGATCCATTCATGAAATGATTCAGTAACAAATATACCTTTCTGTAAACCAAACTGTTCTCAGACAAAGATGAAGCAAACATTTTTAAATGTATGGAGATAAGTATATTTTTAAAAATCCATTTAGCAGTGCAACTGATTTCACAGTACCTTTTTCATTTTGCAGTTTTTCAATCAAGAGAGACTTATAGTATAACTATCATGTGAGGGGGTCAGACAAAGTAAACAGGTTGGGAACTACTGACCAAAATTGAATGTTTAAACATAGAAGGTCAGACACAAAGAGCCTACTGATCTTCACACAATTAGCCAGGAATGTTCTAAAAACCAAGAACTTTTTGGTCACCTGTCTTTGTTTTATTTCTTCCTTCTTCAGTTCCAAGAAAGCAGAAGGGATCCCAGCAATGTTTTCCTGTGCGCTCAACAACAGGGGCCACAGCTCTCCCATAAATTCTCTAGCATTTTTTCCATTCAAGAATCCAGTCAGGTTAATCTGCATCATTTTGGAATCTGGATTCTGGAAAGAGATACGACAGGAAGAAAACCAGGTTACATGGAAAAACCCCTAAAATTGACTAAAATTAGTTTAAAAACAAGTCTACCATAGGGGCTAAGATACATATACACTCATAACTATTTAAAAAAAAAATTTTTTTTCCTACTGATTTTCCAGCATTATAAACCCTAGCACACATTACCAATTTCTGTCTTACTCTCTTTACCAAAAACTTCAGAGCAGCCTGTTAATCCTTTGTGGATTTTTTGGGACTGTGTAGCTGTTCTTGGGCCTTGAATTTATTAACACAACCACCATCAACAATCAACTGCTACAAATTCTTTCACAATTTCTAGAGAAAATATTTCCTTGGTTCCCTTTGCTCGGAAAATTTGCTTTAATGTAATCTGGACAATGTGCAGAAAAAATACACTTTTCTAACTGATATTTGGCTTTCTGCAAAGTACCTTATGTTCTCTTAGGAAAGTTAACAAATATTTTATGCATGCATTTTCTTACTGTCTCTCCAAGACTAGACAGAAAGTCTGACTTCTACTACACAAGAAAAAATCTATTGTAACAATGTCTTGATCCCATTCTGTACAGTCCACAAAGGACTAAGAGGTCAAGAGGGCTCTTAAATGCTCAATGTGTTGGTCAAGCAACAAGGTCCGTATAACAAGCACAGCTCAATAGCACAAAGCAAGTACAGATCCCAGGTGTCTTCAGTTTCTTCTTGGAACCTTGGGGGGGGTTTGGAATCGCCAAGTCCCCTGTAGAGAAAGATGTTCCCTTGGCTTGCTTCCGACTCCCTACTGCAACTCAACCACCTTGAGTTTAATGTTATATCATTTATCTAAATTGCAAAAGACGAACAAGCAATAATGAGTACACAACCACAAAATAAGAAAAGATTGCTTTTTTAAAAAGTTCTAAACGTTAATCTCATGCTCAGTATAAAGGGAATTACCCCAGGTATTTTAGGCTTTAATGCACTAGTATAAAAATCAGCAAAGCATTTTGTCAAATAAAATCTAAATTCAACTGTTTTTAAAAATACAATGTACTCCCAAGTTGTTGGGGTTTTCTCTATATAGTGTATAAACTTCTAAAAGGAAGTACTCTTACAAATTAAATATTTATAACAAATATAACTTCTGAATTATTTTAAAAACAAATACCTCATCAGTTGAATGCCAACTGTTCTGTCAAAGCACAAGGGTGAACTCTTTGGAAAAAGAATTATTTTAAAGTACATTCACATGAGAATATGTTTGCCAACAGAACATACAGTACATCTTATTGTCCCTTGGGTTGCAGTGGCATTAGTGGCAAACTTAACTATTAAGAAAAAAAAATCACCAACTCAGATTAACTTGGATGTATGTATAAGAAGGAACAATTGCACTGTTGGGAATCTAACAATGCTGCCAATTTATTTCAGTCTGAAACTAAACTGTAACATCAATGAAAACATAAACCTGTATTTAATCTATCAAGGCCTAGCTGACATGCAGCTATACATGAGAGCCATATATATACATATATGGTTTTCAATTTTTCTCAATTAAAAACAGCATCAAATCAATGCAGAATTGCCCCTCATGCTTCACATCAAACTCTGTCTACATTAGAATAACCTCAAAGAGCAGTGTAAAGCTTTACCCAATTGCTCTTTCCTCTGTGCTTTGTTTTTGTTGTTCGGCCACTTTACACAACTCACCTCCAGCACACACTGCATCATCAAGGGAGTTGGGTCAGAGCGACATTGGGACACTCACTCTGCTGTGACCTAATAAGGTGATGGTGCTATACTTCAGACGCAAGGAATAACTTCCATTTTGGTTCAGGCCTTTTAAATCATAAATCACATCATCATTAGAAAATTGCTGTCAAAGTAACTTAACATGTAACAGCAAAATTACAAACAGTAAGTTTGATTTTTTTTCACCTGTGTATTTTTCAAAACTATGCACCTTCACTAAACTTCCAGCCTTAAAAGCTGTTTACAAAGTGAATTTCTTTCACAACAAACATTTGTAACAAAGCCCTAATTGTCTCATTTGTATTCCATAGAGAAATTCACAGTTTCCATAGATTTCACAAAATTATACACATTCAGAAACAACAGCCACTTCTATTATTATTACCTTCACTTCCAGCTGGTTGAAAATGAATTCAATTACAACATCATCCTCAAATCCAAGGATTTCTGTTACTCGTTTTGTAATCCAAGGCTTTATCACCTCCAAATTTACTTTGCCCATGTCTACCTGTTGAAGAAAATCAACAAAAATTAGTTAAGATGACCGACCATTCATCACATCCTCAGGTGTAAATTTTGCAAAATATGCACTCTTTTTGGATCTGGATTAAGCTAGGCTGTTTACAGGGAGTGTTTTTGTAAGTAAATTACTGCTCTCTTTCATCCTCAATTTTCTTATAGGGTATTCTTAATTTGGAGGTGGAGGGAAGAGTGATGGTAAACCTGGATGGGGAGGAGGGAGAATCTATTGCTTCACTAAATTTTAATTAAAATTTAGCATTTCCTTCAATGAATTAAAAACATGATTTTGAGACAAGGTGCACAGGCTTTAACAGCCTGCCAAAAGTGTACATGACACCACAAATGGTTAGAAACCTCAGATTCTATGTTCTGATGGTGACACCAAAATTTAAGTTATGGGCTGATTTCCCTCACCTGTTAAATGAAATAAACTATCCACTTAACAAGTCTTATGATCATTTTAAGGTAAAAATGTAAATGTGAACTATTCCAGTTAATTTCCACCAAGGACAGTTAGCAAGTTTCTACATCCATTCTTTTCCTCATTTTATACTTCTTTCCCCAAACTATTGGTCAAGATATTAATCAACATGCTTACCTTTTTTTCTAGACATTCTGCAAACTTCAACTGCTTCAGTAGCTTCTTCTGTTTATTGCTGAAACGATTGTCCTGTTCTGCACTTGTTCCCTGTTCGAGAAGAGAACACATATTAACTAAAATACAAAAAACGGTCTTCCCACACTAACAATGATGCTTGACTCTGGCCTCTTTACTCAAAGGATCATCGCACAAACATTAGGATAGATCACAGGTGCACAGGATGCCCTTGCATGGTTTCACTCTTCTGAAGACTCCATTACCATGCTTACCAAATGATTATGGGACGGCGATGGCAAACTATGAAACACACAGAACATTCCAATGGGAAATATGATGAGTAATTTTAAAAAACGCAGATCTAAAACTGTTTATTGCTTTCAGTCTTTCACTCTTTAATGAGGAAGTTTTTTTTTTTTAAACCATATAACTAGGATCAGATTCTACTATCTCAAACAGTGGATTGAAAAATACATTGGCATAATTAATATTCTCATTTTCAGCTGATCATCTGGAAAAATAAAACAAATGAATTCCTCAGTTGAGTAAGAGGTCACAGATATTGCCTTTTCAGAATGCATCAAGTTCTATTACACTTTGCATTATTCAAAATTTGATTCTTTCCTTTGATTATGGACACTAATAGGTTATAATGTGAAGTTCACAGGTCCAACATCTGACCTTCACTGAGTAGAATAAAGTTATATGGATTTCATTTTCTACACAATTTTACCATTTATTAGCAGCAAGCCTATTTCCTTACAGTAAAACTAAAAAATAAATAATCCAAAATCATGCCAGTAATAGTCCTAATATGCAGGTCTAGATAGTGATTTTCAAGACTCTGCTTTATAAAATATTAAGAAAACACACACATGATCCTAGTAAAAAATTCAGGTAACTATTAAGCTAAACAGAATGATGCACATACTATTTGCCAAATATCTGTTGGCACAATGCTTCAAATACCCTAAATTATTAAATAATTTAGGATTCATATGCAGAACTAGCTTTTGTAGTTGGGGGGAATAGTTAAGCAATAGACTACTATTCCACCTTTTCCAGATTCTCACAATATTTGAAACAAGGCATTTTAAACATTTTGCTTTTTTTGGCAGGACTATCCTTTAAAAATCAAAAAGGAAGGTTCATTAATTTTTTTTTGCTTAATCTTAAACCTTTAACTTCGAACCATGGACTAATGAATATTTTCTACTGTAGTTAAACTAGATTTTCCCACGGGAGTTAAAACACCGCTACAATTTATTCAACAAGTTACTTTAAAATATAAAGGTGCTCCAATGAAGTGACCAATTATCCAAATCTAGTATCTTGGATTCACATTTAATGGTATTTGGCTGCTTTGTCGTTTAAGTCAACTCCAAAAGAAAAAAGTCCACTTAAAAATAGGTGTTAGAAAATGCCTTCCACGGCCGTAGGTAGGTGAGCTGGGACAACGCATGGGTAAATTTAAGAAAGTCGACAGAGAAGCATGGCCTCGCCAGTTAGTTTCCGACCAACCGGTAGGACCCTGGGTG
Organism: Myrmecobius fasciatus; assembly: GCA_023553655.1. Taxonomy (NCBI): domain Eukaryota; kingdom Metazoa; phylum Chordata; class Mammalia; order Dasyuromorphia; family Myrmecobiidae; genus Myrmecobius; species Myrmecobius fasciatus. The sequence goes on from JAJPUD010011616.1 coordinate 52,755, forward strand.
CTACAAGGTCCGAGAAATCAGGACCGCCAGAGGGATGGCGTAAAGAAAAGGGGACAAGCCTTTACGGCACTTCTCTAATGTTATTGACCCTCACAACAATCAAGGCAGGAAGCCGGCTGAAGTGAGGAGTCCAGGTCACCCAGCTGAAAAGTGACCTCGGGTCCGGGCCGGTGCCCCGTGCGCTTATTCCCCTCCCCACCCCCCAACCCCCCCCCCCCCCGCCTCAGGGACGGGACACGGAGGCCCCAGAAATGCCGCTGCACAGGTTCCAGTGCCGGCGCTGCCACTTGCCGTATGACCTTGGCCAAGTCAGGAGCCCATGGAGCCTGCATAGCGGCGATAAGCCTGAATGTCCCGGGCCTCTGGGGATCCCAGGGGTCTGAAGCTCAGAGAGTCACCGTGTGAACGGAACGCGTCTCTTCGGCGCCAGGCGGGCTGGACACGCTCTCTGCTGGCTGACCCGCACTACCAAAAACTCTTTGCCGCCTACAAAGTTTGCCCGCCGCCCGGGTCCTCCCCCTCCTGTCCGCCGCTCAGCGCAAGCCGGGCTCGGGCTGCTTGGGGGTCGCTACGCCCGAAGCCCCGCCGGCAGAGCGGCCCTGGAGCCCCCTCAGTCTCTCCACTAAAGAGGAAGGCCCAGGACGCACAGCCAGGGCGGGCGGCTTAGGCGGAAGCTGCCGCCGGCGACACCTCCAGTATGGCCCGGACCCGCCGAGCAGCCCGGGTGCCCCGGACCTGGCAAGAGGGAGCGTAGCCCGAGTTGTTCGTCCTGACCGGAGGAGCCGGAGCCGCTCCTCACCCGGGGATACTCGCCAAGGGCCCCCGGTCCCATGCACGCTGCCGTCCCGGGGCCCGCGGCCTGCTCCCGCGCACGGCCGGCGAGGAAGGCAGGGCCAGGGCGCGCGCCCCCGCCGCCATTTTCCCCCCCTCCCCCCGCC
>JAJPUD010011617.1:0-36215 GCA_023553655.1 Myrmecobius fasciatus
GACAGGAAGAACCAGACCAATTACTTGTCCCTTTCCATTCCCAGATGTAAAAGATTTTGGCTCCCTACCCCAGCAAAGGCTCTCTAGCCTCATGTTGTTGAGAGAAAACAGTTTGTCCATTCACACAGTATTTTTCTAGGGCACCTGTTGTAATACAAGCTCTCTCCCCTGAGAGCAATGACCAAGGCCCTTGTACCTCCTAGGGAGCCTCTCTTTTCACAGAAACTGCCTTTTCGATGGTCAGAGGCAGAGTTGTGGAGGTGCCACCCACATGATCTTGTTTTCCAGTCCTTGATTGAATGAACTGAGGAGGCCTTAGAGTTTACCTTGAAGTGGCTGAGAGATTGGGAAGAAGATTAGGAAGTAAGAGATGGGAGAGAAGAGATGAACCAGGAGCTAGGCTAGTTACTGCTGGGAAAGGAGGTTGGAAAGAGTTTTAACCTAACTCAGATCTTTGCGGCATATTTCGGGATGTGTTATTTGTCTTGCCATCTATTCAAATCTACTATATGCATGGATTCCTTAGTAACTGGAATGTTCTCTGCAGAAAGGGCAGGTCTTAGTTAACTGAGAAATAATGAGAAAACTTTTATTTCATCACTTTGTAGGGTTATGTTTCCAGAGAATGTCCTTGACTCTTTGCTTTAAGGGATTGCCATTCTGAACATTTGCAATCCCTTTCCATGCCTGAGAAATTATTAGGGTCATTATTAGTAAAATGGGTGGATTAGATTAAATCTGAAGACCCTTTCCAACTCTGAATCCAACTCAGGTTTGGAGGACACATCAGGATTTTTAAAAAATATTAATAAATCCTTCCTATTGGCACACTTTCTTTTTTTCTTCCAAAACTTTTATTACAGGAGAAAAAAAAAAAAACAAAACAAGACATGTAGCTAAAGATTCTGCTTGATTGAGATTTTACAGTAATATAAGCTCTTAATGAGTGTTTGAAGGCATTTGAAGGTTAGCAGGAAGGTGAAGCAAAGGAAAAATCAAGAAACTCAACTCTTTGGTATAGGCCTGTGGGCCATCTCAGACATTTAAAACGTCCTGACCCTTTCCTTTCAGGGTCTTCTGATGTGAACGGGCTGTTACCCACCCCCAATGGGAACAGTGAAAATGGAAAGCCAACCGCTGATGTGGTGGACCTCACACTGGACAGTTCATCCTCAGAAGAGGAAGAGGAAGAAGAGGAGGAGGAGGAAGAAGATGATGATGAAGAAGATGGCCCCCAACCCAAACGCCGCTGCACGTATGAAAAAGGTCTAGTCTCCGCCTGCTGACTGGGGCCTGGAGCGAGCATTGTCCTCTGGGGACAGACTTGAATACTCTGGTGCTTACAAAACTGGGAGGGAGGCAGGTTGGTTGGGGTGAGGGGTGTGGAGGGAGGAGGGATTTTTTTTTCCCCACCCCCTTACCACATTCTTCCTCTTCAGTTTCTTTGGACTTTACTATACAAAGCTAACGATTTAAAAACAAGCAAACAAAATACACACACACATACACACACACCACACACACACCACACAAAGCAACAAAATTGAGCTGCTTCCCAGTTGGAAAAAAGAAAAAAAAAGACAAATTTGAGCCTGGAGGAAGGAGTGGGGCACCCAGGCTGGTTTATCGGGTCCCATTGAATCCACCTTGCAGTCAGCACGGGAGGCAGTTGCCCAGGAAGAGACTCCCAACCCTGGTCAGCCATCCCTCTCTGCCTCTGTCCCCCTCCCCCCATCCCAACTGACCATGTCTCCATTCCAGGCCATCTCCAAAGTTCCATGCATTTCTCTCTTGTTGAATAACCATTCCTAACTGTCTACATGCCTTGCTGGGTCTTTGGATGATTGGGGAGGGATCGGGGCGGGGACGGGACTATGGCGGCTGATGGAACCTAGCAAGGTTTGGGGAGGGGCACTTTGTTGGGGAGTTTGGGGAGGGGTTGGGGGGAGTGGAATGGGGATGGGGGCAGGGAAGATATAGAATTCCTGAGACAAGCTGTTCCTTCTGGGAACACCCACGGCTCTGCACCTCATGGAAACCAACACCCATTTTTGAAACCTTTTAATCAAATCTGAAGATGATGTAGAATTTCTTCGTAGTGAATCATTTTAGTTGAGAAGAAGCCATGGTGAGGGGTCGGGGAGGGAGGTTGTGAAGGGTGGGGGAGGGGGAAGGGTTTAAGCCACAGAGCTGTTGTATTTCTGAAAGTGCAATAACTTGGCATTTTGAAGACAGAAGCACGTAGACGAGTTTCCCTTTGGAAGGAAGCTTCCATGGTCAGTGGGAGGCTCCAAGATGACCAGCCCACTGGGATGGAAGAGAGCAGAGGGGGAGGGGTCAGGTGGGGGGCAAGGTGGGAAATGAGGCCCTTCAAGAATGCCAGGTGTGGAAATTCTCAGTTTCTAGCCAGCTACCTCGGTAACTCCAATTCAGGTTTATTTCAGTACGAAACAGTGCAGACACCCACCACCGGCTCTGTCCCCGTGTTGGTGACAAGGTGAAGGGTGGGGATGTCGGGGAGGGAAGCAGCCACAAGTTCCTGGACTTCTCTGTGCATCTCTCTCTCTCTTTCTCTCTCTCTTTCTCTCTCTTTCTCTCTCCTGCTCAGTACTCTGCCCCAAAACAGGAGCCGACGGCTTGCTGTGGAGGGGGGAGGGAGGAGAAAGGGGGGCAGAAGAGGGTTGTTGCTTTTTGTGTTTCGTTTTGTTTTGTTTTTTAGGCTTTTGGTGTTTGGGGGGGGGTGGGAGGGAGGGGTTTTGAGTCTACAAGCAGTTACAGGTTTCCCTCACAGTAGGAATATTGTTGGAAACTCTTCTTGCTGACATCTGGCTGACTTTGCTTTCCAGAGCCTGTCCCCGAGGTGGGACTTTGAGGCTGGGGGGGGTCAGAGAGGAGGGAGACATGGGGCTGCCCCATTTTTTCCTGCTTCTTACCACTTAGGTTGCCTGGAAACCAAATGCAATCAGGTGTGGAAGGTTCTTGTCCCAGGCTGGCTTTCTCTGGGCACCCAGTAGCTGAACTCTTCTATTCCAAGGCAGACGTTCTGCTCTCCAACCCCTGGCATGTTTCCTGAGCTGGAGTAACCAAGTCAGACACTGGTCTAGGGTCTTCCTCTTATGTCTTCCTCCTCTCCCCTCTTTCCCACTGGGAGGTGAGGAGCAGGCCTCCCCGTGCCACTTTCTACTCCTCTCCAAGCCCACCGCGGAAGGAGCCCCTTCAGATGCCCGTTAGGAAGTCTGGGGGGGCGGGCAGGAGTGGAGGAGAGGAAGTGATGCATCTAAAATAATTGCAGCAACCTAAAGCCATCCGTCTACCTCCCCTTTTCCCTCCTCTCCTACCGGAATCCTCATAGAATGGATAGAATGGGGCTGGGGAGGAGACCCGCAAGTCCGGGAGACCGAGACAGAGGTTCCTGGTGGAGACCCAGAGCTACTGAGGCCATCCCTCGGTTCTGATCTCACCCCGTGTGATTGGTGGTGAGGGGAGTAGGACTGAGTGTGATCCACCTCCACCCCCAGGCTGGGTGCTGCCAGGAGGAGGAGGGGCCTTTCCTCCCAATCCTCTGATGACTCACCCCGGAAACACAGATGGGGAGGGGAGAAGAGGGGATGTGCTGGTTCCTGTTGGGATTTCACTCCCCCACCCCCACCCCAAAGCTGGGCAGAGATCCCCACCCAGCTGCTGAACTGTCACAAAGGGCACTCTGGGGATCTTGGGAGCGGCACTGAAATGGCCAGGGTTTCTCCAGGGTGGGAAAGGAGAGCCTTGGACCTGATCTCCACCTGTTTTTCACGGTTTTCTTCGTTTTCCTTTTCCCTCCAGTCCTCCCTGCCTTTTTCCAAACTCAGAATAATTTTCCTTTATATAAACAACTCTCCTAGCAAGGAAGCAATATCATTTCAGGTAACAATGGGAAATGTGGTAGAGCTCCAATTAAGTTTTACTGTATAAAATAGGTTGCTCAGCTTGACTCCTCGGGAGCACTGGCAGCTCACGTCCAATTTTTTCTAATATTTGTATCCTAATTTAATTGTTTTTTAAAAATGAAAATAAAAAAGGTCTAGGCCAAGCCACTTAGAAACATCATGATTCAGTTCCTGGTTTGGGTTGATTTTTTTGGCCAGCTGTTCTGTACATATGTTTTCTTATATCCTCGTTTTGTTTTTGTAAAGAGAAAAAAAAAAGGAAAAAAAAACCCAAAATATTTTTCTTTCCCTTCCGTACACATTCTTCAGAATTCAAAAGTATAGTGTTTTGTTAAATAAAAAGATTTACATTTCGAGGCCTGTGCCCACTGTTTCCGGCTGGGAGGTGTGGGGTGTGTCTTCCACAGCAGGGCAGGGAGGGGACTGCTGGACCTTGCCCAGAAGGGGCTGGGTCACTTGGGCGGCAGGCTGGGTCCAGCGGCTGCCGCGAACTGGAAGCTGGGAGGTCAGGAGGCTTTTGGAGCAGACCAGTCTCTGTAGAGGTGTGCCCACACATGTTACACACACACACACACACACACACACACACACACACACACACACTCAGGGGCCATCTTAGCCATCGGGGACCAGCTCCCAGCTCTGCTCCCTTTTTCTCAGGTAGGACAATGGAGTAGCTGAAAGGTAACCAGGCCTGCCTAATAGCCTCCAAGGCCCTTGCATCATCTCCCCACCTGGGCCAGTCCCAGCTCCTTAGCCCTGGGTTAGAGGGTCTCTGCATCCCCGAATTCTGGAGGCCTGGCTTCCAGCCCTAACTAGCTCAGCGTTCCCGGATGAGTCCCATTCCTGGTTTCCCCGCAGGCTTGCGTTTCTTGGTTGAGCTAGATGTGCTTTTGAGTTCTGACGTTTCATGTTTTAAGGCCCTTTCTATCCAACCTTTTATGGGTCAGATCTGTTGGGCTAGACTAGAGGAAATGCTACCAGTCTCGAGATTTGGAAGAACCAGATCCTTCAGAGAGCACGTTGCAGGTAGCTCCTCTGCCCCCAGTCTCCTGTCCTTTCCATTTTCTCTCTGGATGCAAGATGTTGATCGAAATCCTGAACTTCTGATTAAATCATTCTATATATTAAGCTTAAGATTCAGAGCTCCAGCCTAAACCCCGAGAAACACTACTTGGCAAAGACAGCTAGTCCATCAGAACACAGTTAGCAAGCTCTATAATTGTGCACTCATAACTGAGATCTTCCCCCCAAACCTGCCTCCATAAGAGCCAGAGCCTTGCCTTCCTCTGACCTGGGCATCTACTGGCATTGCCAACCAGCCTGGGGACGTGAAGCTCAATGGGATCAGGAGGCAACTGAGATTTCTGTCATTGACAGCCTGCTGTCTGACCAGGAGAGGCCATCTCGTCCTGGTGACAGAAGGCCCTTCAGTCAGTACTGGGACACTTCTGCACCTCCTGGACAGCCTGCAGGATCTGTTAAGATCAAGGACAATGACCTTTCTTCAGAAAAGCAGGCAAGTTGTGCTCTTCGCCAACACCCCACTCAGCTTGGGGGAAAAGAGACTACCTTAGAGGAGGGAGGAAAGCCAAGTGAGGGGGCAGAACCATAAAGGTCTGCTTAGACAGAGAATGGACTTCTGAGAGGTGATCCACATTCAAGCCCTGCTTTTAAGCTTACTGGCCGTGACTCCTGACACTTCTCATCTCTGGGCCTCAGTTTCCCCATTTGCAAAATGGAGATAACAACTTGTCTCCTGTGTAAAAGGTAAGCTCCTTAAGGGTAGGACCTTTTTTTCTTTTTGTACCTCCCAGTACCCAATGCAGTGCTGGGCACACAGTAAACGCTTAGTGAGTGCTTGTTAGCTCATTGATACTTATGCTACCTACCTCACAGGGTGGTGGTGAGGAAAATGTGTTGTAAATATAAGAGAGGGCTTTTCTGGCTCCCATTCCCTTCCTTCACACCCCCAGGAGAAGAGCATCTGACGTGAGATGTGCCTGATGGAGGGTTTTGTCAAGGCTGGAGGAAGCCACAGTGGACAGGCCACTTTTGTACCATCCGCTCCACCACCCTGGAGGAGCCAAAAGGATCTTGCCAGGTGGAGCTGGTGCATCCTGGCACTGCGGGATGCTCATGCTGACTCTGATCCGACTCTGAGGTCCTTCGTAATAGGAGTCCTAGGCCCACGAACTGCTTTCTCTTGCTTGTGACTAGGCTGTATCACTCCTAAGCTTGTTTTCTTCTCAGCTTGGAGTCAATCCTTTGTTGAGTTGCTTTTGGTCTGATTTTTCATGACCCCATTTGGGTTTTTCTTGTCAAAGCCACTGGAATTTTCCAGGCAACTAAGTTAAGGGACTCGCCGAGGGTCACCCACTAAGTCTGTGAGGCCAGATTTGAATCCAGGCAGATGAGTGTTCCGATTCTGGGCCCTGGCACTCCATGCACTGCACCATAACAATAGCTCTCCCATAACAATCCTGATGGGCACGTGATGTAAGTGGGTGAAAGTGGGGCTGGGCACAGAGATGAGAGACCAGGCTCCTTCCCCAGTGGGTCCTGGCTGGCTTCAAACATGGGCTCCTCCAGCTGCTCCATGGCCAGAGAAAAGGGTGAGAGTTCTTTTGCACTTCCTGGATTAAAAAACTCTGATAGCCCAGGGAGGCAGAGAAGTGTCTCCATTTTACAAATGGGGCACAGCTTGTTGAAGGGCGGGAGACAAGATCTGCATCCAAGTTAAGACTCCAAATGCAAGTGTCCAAAAAAGTCTTAGTTGCGTTTTAAGTTGACTTGCACCAAGCACCGTGTTCTTTCCACCCCACAAGACTGCTCCTACCAAGTCTGGATGGAGGTGGCTGCACACCTGGCTCTGGCTGGCCTTTGGGTCTCATTCACGGCTGAGCTGGGGATAAGAGCTCTCTTAGGAACATTTCTAGGATGTGCCACAAGAACCTACTGGCATACCAGAGCTGCTTGATAGCTGGATGGCCTTGGCTATGTGGGCTTGTTTCCTCCTTTGAGAATCATATAAGTTGAACCGTATAGTCTTGAGTCCTGAAATCCCATGAGTTTGGAAGGGCCCCTAGGTATCCCCCTGTACACTGCACCACATGCAGAGCAGCTGAAGGGACCAGGACTCTTTATCCAGGAGTATATACAGTGTCTGGGGGCCTTGCTCTAGGCTATCCTTCACACATGGATAAAACTGGAGAAAGGCTCCCACAAGAACTAGGAACAGCAGGCGGAAAGGTGTCCTTGCTGCACTTGCTTCAGCAGCCTGGGTCTCCTGTTAATGATGCTCCAGAAAGGTCTAGCTCCGGCCCGGAGCAGCCTAGATGGCTTCCGAGACCCTCTGTAATGCAACCGACCCCTAGGGGCTAGGTCATCCTCCCTTTGTGTATGGGCACAGAGGCACTGCTTGTTCTGGGTAGATGGAAGCAGGGTCTCATGGCACTCAGGTCCCAACCTCTTCTTGCTTAAGCTGGCATCCTCATCTCCTTCCACTGAACAATCCAGCAAGTCAAATCCTTGTTAAAAGGAGTCAGCATCTGAGTTCAGATCCTCCACTCCCCCGTCTCCTCTAGGGAATTGCCCTGCCTCTGGGACCACTGGCCCTTCTTACTTCCCTGGGGTTGACTGGATCTCCTCTGACCTTTGCCTTCTGACCCCACCTTTGATTCTGCAGGTGGTCTGTCTCAGGATGAGAGACCCAACTTAGCATCCTTCCGAGCACACTGAGGTCAGCTTGTCTCTTTTTTTAGGCTGTGGGGTGGAGACCAGTGTCAGAACTCCCATAATGGAGGTCCATTCTACACACGGCCCTCAGCATGGTGACACTATTTTTGCTCCCCGACCTGGTGTCCAGTGTCCAACATTTAAGTGGACTGGGCTGGGCCTGGAGTCAGGAAGATGAATTCAAGTCCAGCCTCAAGCACCACTTAGAGCAGCCCAGTTACTGCCCTCCCTCTCCAACTGTCTCATCTGGCCCTGGAGGGCTGACTGGCAGCCCTGGAGGTTTGGGCACAATGTCCCACCCCCAGCACTACCAACCCTTGCAAACCATTATATAGCCTCACGTCCAAGGCATCTGCAGAGGCTTTTTGGTTACCTATGAAAAGTAAATGGAGGCGGCTCCCCATATGAGCCAAGGCCTTGTGGAGGGGAAAAACTGCAGCGTTCCAATCAGACTTGGGGGGGGGGGTCCTGCATGGCCCTGCTGCTTTCCAACTAGGTCACATCAAGTCACTTCCTTTGCTCTGGGTTCCTCAGCTTCCGTATATATAAAATGGGGTTGCACTAGATGGTTTCCTTAAGTACCTTCTTGCTCCAAATCTAAATCAACCTCTGAGCCAGCCTTAGCCAAGAATGATGGGCAGGGGCCTGGACAGGAGCGGCTCCAGTAAGTGAGTCTGGGGATGCTGAGGCCGGAAGCCCTTAAAAGGCGCACCTGCTTCAGGCTGTCTCACGGGGTGGAAGCCTCTAGGGCTCTACTATTCCCGATTATACTCGCCCCCATCCCAGTAGGAACACCCCTGCACAAAGTAGCTGTTGGCCCGGAGCCTGGTCTCACTCCAGCCTCCACAACAGGCCCAGAAGCAGTGTGAGCGTCCCCTTAGTTCTTTCCAAAGACCTCGGTGGCTCAGGAGCCACACGACGACGGCAGGACATGATTGGGAAGGAAGAGGCGAGAGGAAGTGCTTTGACCCCCAAAAGGGCCTCTCCGTGGTGGCCAGGTCTGGCCAGTTCTCCCTAGGGAGTTTCCTCAAAACCCACGGCCTCGCTTCCTCCTCTGCTCATGATGAAAGAGGCAGCTCAGGTCTCGGGAGGATGCAGTAGGGTCCCCTCTCCCCCACCCCCACCCAGAAACAGCTGGATCGCCTAAGCTGCTGAGATGAGCCCCAAATCTCCCTCCGGCCTTAAAACTAGGAGGCTTATGACACAGGCTAATCTCATGGCGTGGTCCCTGTCCTTGAGGGTCAGGGCAGGTCAGCCAGCGAGGTGTTGGCAATTAGCATGGGCTTAGAGGGCCTGGAGAGGGGGTTCCCAATCCAGCTACTCCTGGCCAAGGACCTGACCTTGCTTCCCTGCCTCTGCAGAGGAGCCTGTGGGAGTCTGGGGAGGCGGGACGGGGTGGCCCAGGGCCTACCCAGGCCAGCCCCCTCCCCAGTCCTCGGGACTCTCCTGCTGTCCCCTCCACAAGCTCCTCTATGGAAGGAAGCCTCCCGACGGGACGATTCCCAGAGCTCCCCTCGGCCTCGGCGGGATTCTAGGAAGGATGTGCCCTGTCCCGAACACGTGCAGCCCCGGAGTCGGGAAGCACTCAAACCCAGCCTCAAACACTTAGCAGCCGCGGGCCTGGGGCAAGTCCCCTAAGGGCCGTTTCCTCAGCTGTAGAATGGGGAGAATGGCAGCGCCTTCCTCCCAGGGGCTGTGAGGCCCAAAGGAGACATTTACCAAGTTCCTGGAACCCCACAGATGCCTCCTCCATGGCCGTTCCCCTCCCCTTCCTAAAGCGCCCCAGCACCCGCCTTCTCTTCTCAAGGCCTCGCGATTTGGGCATTGCTGCCTGGTCCTGTCATTGGGATCTGCAGAGAGGAGGGGAGGAGGAGCCCCCTTTCCGTGATGAGCCGGCGGGCAGTCGGGCGAGGAAGGGCCCCTCAGAGCCAGCCGACATTTGGGGCACCTTTCCCCCAGGATCAGGAGGGAAGATTGAGCCCAAGGGACCCCAAGAGCCCCTCTCGTGCAGCCCAGCTTCGGACCCCAAGGCCCATGATGGGCCAAGGCGCCATTCCTGGCTCGATCCCAGAAGCATTTAAGTGCCCCCCCAAATGCCAGGCAGCACAGTAGGCCCGTGTGAAGCCCCGCTGCCCCCTAGCCTATCTGCGTGGGCATGATATGAATGCTCAGGCTTGTTGCTAGGACACCATTTTGTAAACTATAAAGTGCTTGGACAAGCGGGCAGGGGGAGACTGGGCCAGAGGCCATCTTTTCCTTCTGAGACTGTCCGGCTCCGACTCCCATCCCCTGACGCGGAGGGGAGCAGATGGATCAAAGATGGGGAGCCATCGAGGGAGATGCCCGCCTCACCCCCTAGGAGTCCAAGAAGGCAGGTGGGCTCTGGAGGGTCCTTGCCCCGAAGCAGAAGGAGCACAGCGTGGGGCTCCCCCCCACTCCCTGCCCCTGGCTCAGCCCAGCTGCGGAGACAAGGCGAGCCTCCCCGGCCGCGCCCCCCACCGCACTTCCCCAGTCTTGTCTCACCAGAGATGGGGGACACTCCCTGCCCTCTGCCCCCTACCCAGGCCCCTCCCTGGGGTGGAACAACTCTTAGCCAGTCAGGAGGAGGTGCCTCTGGAGTGGGACTGCTTCAGAGACAGACCCAGAAGGCCCAATCCAGGAAAGGATCTATTCCAGCAGATCTAATCCTGGTCCCCCAAACGTGGGGCGATTCCCCAGCCTGGAATGAGAAGTAAAGGGACGCCTGCGGCCTTGGGACTCCATCTCCTTGCGGGAAGTTTGGCACACTCCCGCCCTGCCCCCCAATGTCATAAAGCGGCACAGTGCCCAGCACCCCAAAAGCACTCCCTCCCCCCCACACAAAGCAGAATGAGACAAAGGAGGCAACCAACAGGGGTGTTTACAGCTGTTTTTAGTGGTCTTTATATACAAGAAAAATGAATGTTTTGCGTTTCATTTTTGTCCTTTTTTTGGGTTTTTAAAATTATCTTTAAAGCCCCCCTCCCCCAAAAGTGCATTTTAATCCATTTCTTTTTTTCTCCCACACGTTATAAACACTCAGATACAGTCCATGGAATGTCTTCTCTGTGCTTGAATCTGCTGGCTGGGAACCCCCCCCCCGACCCCAGGGCGCTGGGCCCCAGTGGCCACCGTGCCAGCCCCCCGGCCTCCCCTGTCAAGAGGAAGGAATCGGCCGGAAGCTCTTGTGTGCCTCTCCCCCCCCTCCACACAGCCACTCCCCCACACGCCCCAATAAAGTTTAAATCTGTATATATAGATATATAGAGAGAGCTAGACTTGGCTCTGGGGACCCGGTCGTCCTGCAGACACTATGCTCCCCCAGGCTCAAGCCGGACTCAGCCGCACTCTTCCTCTGCTTAAATAACTCTTTAAAATAAACTGCAAATATAAATATCTTTCTTTCTTAAAAAATAGGTTTCTATTCTCCAATCCGGCTGCCTGAACAATCTAACTCCGGAGCTGGGGTGCTCGCGGCTGGGCAAGGAAGTGTCTGGCATGGGGTGGGGGGGGAGGAATGGGTTCCCCAGAGTACAAAGATTCCTCCCCCTGTTCCCCACCTCCCTACTCCCTGTCATCTCTGAGTGCTTCGTTCCTCCTCTCTCTTGCCCTCAAATCCCTGGGTTGAACCCTTTCCTCCATGCTGACCTCCAGCCTTGGCCATGTGCAAGAGAACCACTCCCTTCGTGGTCAGTGGGTCTAATTAGTGCAAAGAACAACACCCCAATCTTCACCCCCAACCCCTTCTAAGGTACCTCTGTCCCGGGAAGCAGGGCTTTTGCCCGGCTCCCGTCCCACTCTGACCTCGGGGGGTAGAAGGGAGGCGCCCCCCCAAAGGAGGGGAGTTAGAGGGACAGATAGAAGCTTAGTTACAAAGGTAATCGAGGAGGTTGGGGGGGGTTGGGTTTGTGGAATGGCTGTGGGGACCCTAGACATGGAGGCAGGGACAGGTATCCCTGACGGGACCAGGCGCCGGGAAGCCTCCTGGACCTGGCCCTTGGCTGTCCCCCGTCCCTGCCCATCGGAGGAGGGGACAGCACACTTTGGTACGACTGCCTGACAGCCCGCGGACTGCCAGCTGAGCCAGCGCAGACCCCCCCCCCCCAATCCTGCTCCTGCCCCCTGTCCATCACATTACATTCACTGGTTCCTGTTTTACATAGTATTTTTGCATGGTCTTGGTGAGTTTCTGTTATAGTTTTAATCTCAGAGGGAGAGAGGAGGGGAGAAGCAGCATCAGGAGCCTGGCCACGTATCCCCGAAGCCCCTCGCCCGGCCGTGAGCTCCCCTCTGGCTGACCCTGTCTAGAGACGCCGGCAGCGGGGGAGCGGAGAGACTTCCTCGGGCCGGGGCCTCCTCCGCGTCCCCCTGGGGTTGGTCCCCTGAGACCCCTGGCTCCTGGGGAGAGCGTCCAATCCCCCGGGGCCCTTGCCTCCGGCGAGCCCTGGCCCAGTAGCGGACGCACAAACACGGCTTCACCACGATGCAAGCAAGGAACAAGTTTGTCTTGTTGCTGTCATTTAAAAACAAAACCATGGAACAAATCAATTCTGCCGTTTCTGTTGTCGCATCACATGTTCCCCACCACCACCACCACCACCACCACCACCACCACCACCGCACACACACACACACACTTTGCTTTTCTGTGTTTTTTCCTGAAATGCAGTAATTCTTTGGCAACACTTTATCACAACCTTAATTTAAAAATAAAAATAAAATCAATCCAGGTTTATATACACTATGTGAATGAGCAGGGAGAGCCGGGCAGCCTGTCTGAGGTCCCATGCACAGGGAAGGAGGTTAAGGCAGAACGGGCCTGGGGACAGGAGGTTCACAGGGGGAGGCGGGAGGCGGGAGGCGGGAGGCGGGCACGCAGGCAGGCAGGCAGCGGGAGAAGGGGAGCCGGGGTTTAGTGCAAACCTTCTCGAGGTTCGTGTTAAAGTGTTGCCTACATGTCCTATCCCCCTCCCCCCTTCTAACTTAATGTCGTCAGCAGATGAAGGGGTGGTATCTGTGTCCCCCAGTGCAGCTGCCCCCCCGGGGCCCTGCCAGGACGAGTCGGGCCCTGGGCCTGCGGAGACGCTTTGACTGGTTTTATTGCTGAGGGGCCCCAGGAAGGGAGGAGGGGGAGGTCTTGAGGTCGCACCTGGGGAAACGTTCCCCCGAAATGCCCCCCTCTGCTCCCCTCCCCCTTGCTGGGGAGCCTGTCACTCCTCCCTCCCTGGAGCAGATGGTGATTCCAAAATAGCTCACCCTGTGATTTTTCAGGTGTGAAATAGGCCAGGCTGAGGCTGGGAGGGGCGAGAGTAGTCAGCCAAGGCTGGGCTCCAGCTCCTGCCTGGGGGGGATGAGTGGGGGTCCCTGTCCCAGCAGGCCTGGGAGGGGGAGAGCGGGACTTTTTGAAAGCCACCTTCTATGAAAACTTCCCTTTTTTTTTTTAATTTTTTAAACTTCTCGAAGGTGTGTGGGTCGGGAAGGGGGGATCGGGAGCTGGGGTGCTGGCGGCTGAAGCTAGGGGAACAGATACCACCGCGTGGGGCTTTACCAGAAAGAACTCCAAAGTTGCGTCTATTTACAAGTCCGCACCGGGTTTTTGCATATGTGTGAGGGGGCCAGTGCTAAGCAGAGGTACCCTCCAGGAGTAGAGGAGTTGGAGCGGCCCGGGAGCGGGGCCCCCCAAAACCGCCTCCTCCCAAGGAACTGCAGACAGCCCCGGGGAGGGGGAGAACGGGCTGGGCCCAGGGCCGGGCCGACAGGCAGAGGGACCTGTGGGCGGAGCCCGGCGAGGGCTGGTCTCTGGAAGATGTTCCCCCAACACCATTTCCCCAGTCATGGCCTAGATGGGCTGGGCGTCCCAGGGAGAGGCCCTCATTTGACAGTCAGTGCCTTAGAATAAAAACAAGGGTGTCGGGCAGAAGAGGCCCTGAAATCGGGCACCCCCCGTCCTGGGGCCCATTGAATGGTCACAGGCCTTTCAAGATGGCCGCTCCAGGCCGACTCTGGGAGCCATGTTGGAAGGAAGCCAAAAGCAAGGTCCTGAGGGAGTATGGGCAAAGAGTGGGAAATGGGGTTGCGGGGTCACGAGGGGCCCAGGGCAATGGGAGGCAGGCATTTCAGAAAGACCATCCCGACTGGTCTGGCTGGTTGTAATGTAAGGGATCTGGACAGAGCCCTTCTCTCAGGAGACCCACGAGGGCCGGGGCCACGTCTCTGGCCAACAATGGCAAGTAAGACATGGAGAAAAACTACCAGAGAACCAAAGAAAAGAGAACAAAATGGAGGGAAGGAGAAAAAAATCATCCCAACACAAAACCCCATATTCCTGCCTGAGATTCAAGCTTTGTTGCAATGGGCAAATGTTCTAGAAGGTTCTAGTCCTAGCGCAGAACCCCCTAAGCCCAGTTCCTGGTTCTACTGCGGGAAACAGAAGTGGATTCTGCATCAGTGGGTTTTTCTTTTTATTGTTTTTTACAAAAATAAATTGATTTTTAAAGGAATTTCTTTTTTCTTTTTTTTTGTAATAATCACTTTTTTTGTCTTTTTAATTTTCCATAGAAGTTGGTTGCAACTTGTAAACATGTTTTTAAATTAAGAATTCAGATAAAGTGTAGTACCCGTTCCATCACAAAGTGCTAAGACTTCAAACGTGGTTGGTTTTTTTGTCTTTTTCTACTTTTTTTTCTTCCATTTTATAAATTTTTTTTTTTTTTACTTATTGCTTTCACTGCATCAAACATCTCCACTCTCTCTCCTCCCCCTCCCCCACCTGCCTGGCTCTGGTCCTGGCACCAGCTGCCCTGACCACCCTGCCTCTCCCTCCATCCTCTCTCTGCCGACATTCACCCTGTGCTGCCTCTCTGGAAAGGTGTTTTAAAAATAATCTAAAAAGTGCTTTTTTGAGGGAAAGGGCTTTTAATCTCTGAACATCTCTTTCCCCGAGAGGGGCTGGCAAGGCCACGCAGGCTGTTAAGTGGCCCCCCCACCTCCCCTGGCAGGGTGAGATGACGGGGTCCCTGATACGGCTCACCCTGGCCGGGCAGGGGGTTGCAGAGATGGAGAGGAAGCCCACAGAGCAGGGACTCACACTAAGTAGTTAAGTGCAGAGGCAGGAGGGAGGGAGGATCCCCTCAGTGTACCCCAGTCCCCCCCCCCCATCCCTGGGCCTCCTCTCCTCCTTGATTAGCCCAAGAAAATAAATATATTTGGGTTTCAAAGGCCAGGAGAGAGGGAGCCCAAGTAGGCATCTAGGAGCCACGACCCCCCATTCTCAGCCCCCCCCACACCCCAGGAGAGTAAAAGCAGGAGTTGGGGGGGGAGGAAGGAAGGGTGGTTTTGGGGAATAGGAAAGTTGTGCGAGGGAGGGGGTGGGGACAACCCCCAATAAGTGCCCTGAGGAAAGGGGAGGGGTCAGCGGTGTGCAGAGCAAGATCAAGGAGCAGGGTGGGGAAGGGGCTATTTTAACGTCCACTAGCAGCGGACGGACATCTTTTAAGGTCTTGTCTGAAAGACTCAGGAAGAAGGACTCCCACCACTCCCCGCTACCCCTCATGACATCACTTGGGGGGAGGGGGAGTGGGAAGGAACCAACCAACCAGTGAAAAATAAAAACCCAACTGTCAATCACCCCCACCCCACCTTGAACCCTCCAGAGCCCAACCAGGCCCAAAATCAAGTCCTGGAGTTGGGGCCTGGAGCCTGCCACCAATGCCACCTCGAAAATGGCCTTGGATGGGCCAAAATCCAGATCCCTGGGTCCCCTCCCCAGTGGAGAGGGGGATGGCAGGCCTAGAAAGAGTCTTCTTCTCAAAAATCATGGGGTCCTGGAAGGGAAGGGGATTGGAAGAGGGAGGGAGAAAACATCATTAAAGAGAAAATCGGAGGATAGAACTAACTAGATTTTGTGACGCTTCATATATATATATGTCTATATATATATATGTATATAGAGAGATCTGTATATAGATAGACTTTTTCTCTGTGTTTTTGGTTTTAGGAGAGTCCGGTCGTTAAGTTACCGTCAGCTGACCCTCCCGCTACATTCAACCTGCCCGGGGCCTCAGGCTGGGGCTGCTCTTCTTCCTCGTCCTCTTCCTCTTCCTCCTTAAAGTGCTTCTCGGGCCGGTGGCGCCGGCCGTCCTGGGCCACTGGTGCGGGGGCCGGAGCAGCCCCCGCCCCCGAGTCGCGCACCCGTGGCTTGCGGCCTCGGCGGGAGGGGATTCCGTTGCAGCCGTCCTTCTTGAGGTGCCTGTGCAAGTGGTCGGAGCGGACGAAAGTCTTGAAGCAGCTCTCACACTGGTAGGGCCGCAGGCCCGTGTGCACCCGCATGTGGTTCTTCAAGTCGTAGTTGTGGGCGAAGGCAGCCCCGCACTGCTGGCACAGATAGGGCTTCTCCCCCGTGTGCTTCCGCATGTGGACCTTCAGCTTGTCCTGCCTGCGGGGGGCAAAGAGCGGGGCTCAGTGGGGGCGGGCCGGCCCCTTCCCTGCCCAGGCGCCGCCCCACCCCACCAGACCCCGGGACAATCAGAGCCAGCAGGGGAGGGGGCTTCCCCCTGTGCTCCCCCGCTCCGGCGGGGAGCCAGTCTGGGAGCACAGACTGAGCGCGAAGGAGACCGCCGAGCCGAAGCTCTACAAGGAGGTCATTTTAGGAATAAGGAAGCGGAGTCTTTGATCCGCGCAGAGCCGGTGACTGAGGCAGACCAGCCTCCCACCCACCCAGCCGCGGGCGAGTGACTCACTCCAAGGGAACCCCCTTCGGCCCCTGGCCGGGGCCTCCGAGCAGAGGCAAAGGATGGGGTTAGCAGCCCCGGGGGGGGCCCCTCCCGCCAGGACACAAACATCTCCCCTCTCCTCACACTGCACAAGACGGGCCTGGGTGGCTTTTCAGGGGTTCGCACCATGCCTGGAGCTACCTCGGACCCAGCTGCCTTCTGCAGGCAGGGCACCTCAAATCAGAAAAGAGATTACAGAGCCCTGATCACCCTCAAAAGGAAAACGGGGGCTCTGCGGGTGCCCCTTCCCTTCCTAGAGCTGCTTAGAAACTGCCAGCCCACCTTTCCCCCAACTGTACAAGGTAGGAGACAAGAGGCATTTCTGAGCTCGGTGGCCCCAGAGGCCCCTGGTTCAGGAGGGAGAATGGCGTGTTCCCTTCTCCCATCCCTGGAGCTCCCAGAGGCCTCTAGGCAGAGACATCAGGCCCTGGGCCACAGGGAGACTGAGGTGAGAACGCCCCTCCAGCCACCTGGAAGGGGCTTCCTGTCCCCAGGCAGGACGCCCCACAAGCCACAACTTCTTCCTTTATTTCAGCAGCAGCAGAGGGACCCCGGGACCTCCCCTCCACTGCCCCATTTGGGCCCCTCCTCGCCAGAAGGGCCGCGTCTCTAGGTCCTCGGGGCCTGCGGGCTGCCCGCCCGACCCTCGGGGATCCCCCGCCTCCCGCGGTGCTGGGGCTGCAGCGCCATCAGCACGACTTCTGCAAACTGAGTGGGACGCTCCTGCAGCCAAGAGGAAGGCCAGTGCTGGGGAAAGTGGGGCGCTGGGGGAGCAACGGCTTGCCCGGGATCACGCACTAGCAGCAAGGTCTGCAGTTTGCCTTTGCGCTCCGTGAGGAAGCTCCTGCCTTTCCTGAGCTGCTGGCAGGAGAGGTCCTGGGCCCTCGCCACAGCTCCCTCAGCCCGGCCCAGGAGGGGCAGGGTCCCTCCCTGGCCTTCCCCCAGTTGTCCCTGGCCAGCAGGGCCTGGAGATGGGAGGCGGTGGGTTTCCTAAGCCCTTGGTGATGGTGGTATAATTATGGCCTGCTCTCTGCTACAGGCCCTGTCTTACTCAGTGAGCCTGCTGACTCCTGGTCCTAAGAGAGGGTGGGAAGCCAGAGGAGCTGGGGAGAGGGAAGCCCGGGGGAGTCCCAACCCCAAATGCCAAAAAAGGGCTCAGAGCAAGAGGGGCTGCCTGGGCCCCCACAGGGGGAGCAGCAAAGGGCTTCCTGCAGACAAGGCTCCGTGCTCGCACCCCGAGTGGGCAGAGAAGGGGCTGAGAGGCTCCCAAGTCAGAGGGCTTTGAATCCACTCCCCTGCTCCCCTATGTGACCAGGGACACACTTCCCCTCATGGCTTCAACTGCCCCATGAGTGACATGGGGCTAATAATAATTCATGTTTTTCTAGCGCTTTCTTTTCATGTCTTGCAAAGCTCTTTCTTCACAGCAAGCAATACACATACTGTCCCCATTCTACTGCTGAGGAAACGAGGCCACAGGAGACAGGCCTGTGTCCCTCATCCCCCTTCATCCCACCATCCGGATTCATCCCTCCCTCCCCCATCATGGGCTAAGAAAGTCCCCTGGAAAGATCCCTGGAGGCAGGCGAGTGAGGGCACCAGAGACCGGGGCTTCTGCCCTTGGGGGAAATTCTGCCTAGGAGAGCCAGCCCTCACCCACGCCCCCTGCGGCACTGCCACCTTTGATTCAGAGTGAAACTGAGCTCAGGGCTTGGGGAAGTCCCCAGAGGGCCCCAGGGGCAGCACAGAGCGGGGCGGGGGACACTCGGGACCCCCAGCTCAGGAGAGAAGGGGACATGGCTACTCTTCCCCGGCATCCCAAGGCAGGAGCAGAACGCTGGCTCAAAGTGGTGTCACCTGTAAAGCCACCCTTGGAGTTTGCTTGGTTGGATCCACAGTCTGGCTAATTAGCTAGACAGCCCTGAAGAGGTGACTTCCCCTGCCTGGGCTTCAGTTTCTCTATGTGTAAGATGGGAGAATAAACCACATGTTCACCACACTCAGGGGTACACAGGCCCACAATGGATGGTGGTAAAGAAGGTACTCCTACGCAGTAAATAGAGCACCAGCCCTGAAGTCAGGAGGCCCCGAGTTCAAATCTGGTCTCAGACACTTAACGTTCCCATGCTGTGTGACCCTGGGCAAGTCACTTAACCCCAATTGCCTCAGCAAAAAACAAAAAAAAACAAGGAAGGAAGGAAGGAAGGAAGCAAGGAAGCACTCCTAGACCTTAGCAGAAGTCTGCACGGATTCTTATTCCAGTCTCTTGGGCTCTAAGGCAGCTCCCCCTCCCCAGCCCTCCACCCTTCTCTAAGCATCTCCAACCTGGCAAGCATCTCCAACCTGGCAGTCGGGCTCATCTGTGTCCCCTGGTACCAGTATCTGGAAACCCCCTGGGCCCATTCCTTCCAAACACAACCCTGACCACCCCAGGAAGGCTCAGTCTGGCCGGGCTTGGGCAGGGAATGTTGGATGAAGGGCCTAGGGCTGCCACTGGGCTCAGTAGGCCCTGACAAGAGCAGCCCCTACTAGTGGACCACTTTCCTGTCTAATTTTAGGGGTGAAAGGATCTTGAATATAATCTAGTTCAACTCCCTTACTGGACCAAAGAGGAAACTTGAGGGCCGAGAAAAGGAAGTGATCTGCTTGAGGTCAGCCCAGAACCCGGACTTCCTGCCTCGGGCCGGGCTCTCTCCACCACAGGAGCTGGCTCTTGGGCTATAAGTGACATTCCAGGCCTCTCGAGTGGGACACACCCCTACTTGTCTCCAAGCATGAGGAGGGGGGTCTCTGCCTTCTCCCCTTCCCCCCAGGGCTCTGGCTCTCCTCTTCTCCCCCAGCTGGGGAGGGGGCCAGCCAGGGGCACAGGGAGGGCCCAAAGAGGACCTGGGACAACAGCATTTTTCTTCCATTTTCACACTGGGTGGGGCTGGGGGAACCCCAGGCTGGGCCCAGGGGAGAGCTGAGTCACTGGCCCTGCAGGGGGGGGGGGGTGGAGGAGGAGCTCTCAGGGAAAGAAGGCCACTAAGGGGTGATGATGGCAGATGCTGGCTGGGCCCTGCTGACAGAGAGCGGGAGGAGGCCCGCTTCCCTTCACCCCAGGCCCAGGCGCACTCTGGCCTGGCTGATCTCTTCCCCTCTTCTCTTCCTCCCTTTCTGGCTCCTCCTGATCAGAGCAGAGTGCTCTGGACTCCAGACCTCCAGGCTCCCCTGGCCCTTTTCCCCATTCACTCCACAGCCACCCAGAAGCCTCAGAGGAACCCAAAGAACCACATGCAGACCATCAGAGCTGGAAGAGGCCCCCTCTCGGGAGACAGACCTGAAGCAGGAGGTATCAGAGGCAGGACTTGGCCGCCAGTCTAGTGGCCTCTGCTCAGCCTCCTTCCCTCCCTCTTCTAGAGCACCCCTGATGACCCTGCCAGCCAGTCCCACTCCTTGACCCACACCTTGGCCCCATAGATCCCCTTATTCCTCCCCGGACCCCAGCCCCCTGCCCCAGGCAGCCAGTCCCGGCACCTTACCTGGTGAATCGGACTTTGCAGATATTACACTCGTAGGGCTTTTCACCAGTGTGGGTACGAATGTGACGGGGCAGCTTGCCCGCCCCCTGGATCACCTTCTCACAGATGGGGCACTTCTGGAATGCTTTGGCCCTGATCTTCTTCTCCACCTTCTGGGACCATGACGGGTAGACATCGCCCTCATGGGAGCCACTGAAATACTTCAAGTAATAATCCATGACACCCTCGTCCTCCTTGCGCTGATCCTCCTCACTGCCCCCACCACCAGCCTGCCGCCCCACCGAGGTGATCATCTGCTGCAGCAGGGCACTGGCGGCCAGCCCGTCCACCTCTGCCCCGTCGCCGTCCTCCCCGTCGGCCGTCCCCGACACAAGGCCGGGGGAGTCCCCGGGCTCGGGCGCCTCCGAAAGGGAGGCAGCTTCCTCCTCACCCCCTGCACCACCACCGCAGCCTCCATAGTGCCCATTCTGTGAGGGGGGGAAGAGGCTGGCCCCTGAGGCTGCCTCCTCGTCACGATCGGGCCACAGGCCCTGACTGCTGTCTGGGTCACCATCATTGGCCTTTGGTCGCTCACCCTGGGCATAGAAGTCCAGGCCATTGCATTCACCACCAGTGGCCGCCGTGGCTGCCGCCGCCGCGGCCGCCGCCACAGCCGCCGCCGCCGCCTCCTCATCCTCCTCATCCTCCGGGCCGGCAAAGTTGGGGTTGGTCCACGGGAAGTTGTTAGGGAGGCTGTTGATGGGGTTGCTCTGGAAGAATTCAAGGTACTCCTTGGCTCTGAGGTGGTTCCGCTGATCAATTTGATCTACTAAATCCATCTGGTCATTCTTGGCCAGAATTTGGCGGTCCAGGAGGTCGGCGCACACGTCACTGACAGCCGGGATCTCCAGCAGGCGAGCAGCGTTGAGGATGTCACTGACATTGGATGTGCTGACGGTGAGGGTCGCCGTGTAGGCAAAGTCCACCAGGGCGGTGAGGGCTTCTGCGCTCACAAAGTCGATCTCATAGACATTCTGCTGGTCCACCACAGCCCCCGACGTGAAAAGCTTCTTGAAGTATTGGCTGCAGGCGGCCAGCACGGAGCGGTGCGTGGGGAACTCTCGGCCCTCCACCAGGATGACCACGTCACACAGGAGGCCGTGGGTCCTCTGTTCATTCAGGCTGCTCAGAATGTCACTGCTGTGGTCAGGGAAGGGGATCCCAATGGGGCCATCCACACCACCGGCCATCTTCCACACCGAGATCTGGACAGGGTGAGGGAGAGGGGGAGAATGAAGTTGTGCCCACAGAACAGAGTCACCCACCACCCACCACCCCCAACCATCACCTTCGGGAAAAGTAGAACAGGGTGGCCAATTTCCCTTGGGCCAAGCCTACTTCCTCAATGACCCCCACATCCGCCAGGCCCCTTGCCACTCCTTCTGCCTCCCTCCCCCAATGAATGAGCTCCTTCGGGGTACACCTTCTGGTCCTGGGACCCCCCCCCCCCCGCCCAGGTTCCTCCTCAGAACCCTCGTGGCTCCTGACAAGCTTCTCTCTCAAGTCTGTTGCCCCAACTAGACCGATAAAAAACACTCATAACTACTCATCCCCCAAGTCCCTAGCACCAGGCAGAAGACATGAGAGGCCTTTAGAAAGATTTGCTGCTAAACTAAAAGACTTCCTCCGAACAGAGCAGAGATGCCGTGAATCCTCTGGCCTGGGGGAAATGGAAAGAACTGCAAGGTTAAATCCTTTTAGAGATGAATCAGAGGGACAGGCCGATCCATTGAGACCCCATCCCAAACCTCCAGCCATGTCAGAGCCTAGCCAAGTGCAGGTTAACAAGGAAGAGTATTGGAAGAGACATAAAAGATCACAAAAGACTAAGAAGAACAACTCACCTAGTCAAGGTCACAAAGCAAGTCGAACACAGAACTGAGACTAACAGAATTATGAAGCTAGTGAGCTTTTAGGTTTTTCTTCACAAAAACAAAATTATTTCTTTCATTTTACAGAAAATTCTGAGCAAGGTGAATGTCAGTGAGATCCATTGACTCACTGCAGTCATAAAGCTAGAAAATGGTACAGTCAAAACTTGAACCCATGACTTCTGATTTCACCACTCTCTCTCCACTGCTTCCAAAAGGCAAGTCAAACAAGGAAGCACAAAGAAAGAAGCCCTTCTTCTGTTTTTCTCGTCCCTGCCAGGAGGCCCAACTACCAACAGAAGAAATGAAATAGAAGAAAAAAGACAAACCCAAGTGGGGGCACAGGACTACTGGGTCCCAGAATCCAAGAGTTAGAAAGGGTTGAGGCAGCTCATCCAGGAAGCAGTCACCAGCTGGACCCTGAGGCCCAGGGTCCACTGTGGAAAACCTTGGTTACTTACTGATATCTAGGACTAAGAAGCTGCAGAACACAGTGAACCTTCTCTGAGTCTAGTGGGGTCTGGGGTGAGGAGGCAGGATAGGAAGGAAGTGGTGGGTCTAAAGTGGCCATGATACTGGAGGGATGGTTACTTCTCTGCCACCCAGAGGGTGGCCTATTGCCTGCATCCCAATGTCTACTCTTCAGTTTTCCCTAAATACTGGGGCTTCCTAACACCTGTCAACACACACACACACACACACACACTCCACAGATGACATTGCCTCAGTAATCATACAGGATAAACTTGCTGCTTTCTGGATACAAAGAGCCCCGGAGGACACGGTGCTGGGCCCTCCCTGTGAGTAATCATGGGGAAATCAGGCTGTTTGCCATCTGGAACTACCCGATAGGGCCCTTCCCACCATGAAAGGCTCCCCTCTAGAGAAGCAGGTTCTGCCCCAGTCCCCCATCTCCTCAAGCTCTACACAAGGTCAATTCTAGACAGGCCAGAAGTGCCTGGGCGGCAGGGCAGTAGGGTGAAAAGCACCCTAACCAATAAGTCAGATGTGGGTGCTAGCAGCCTGGCTCTGGCATGGACTTGCTGTGAAACTTCCAGTAAGGTCCTGGCCCTCTCTGGGCCTGTTTCCTATCCCTAAGGTTCATCCCAGTTCTAAGGCTCTAGATTTTAGTCTTTCCCATTTGGTTCCCCCTGGGCTCCCTAGAATTGGGTCTTTTTCTCTGCCCCTCCCTCTCTTTCTTCCCTCCCTGCTTTTTCCTGCATAGTCATGACTCATCCACCCACCCACCCAGCTCCCTTCCCTATGGAATCTCACCCAGAGCTGGGGGAGAGCTAGAAGGCCCTGTCCCCTCCTGCCTCCCCCAGGGCTCTGCCAACTCTCCTCCCTTAGCCAACAGAAAAGGGCAGATACAGGCTCATGAAAGGGGAGCCATTCCTGCTTTAGGGCTTCAAGGACCCCCAATCTTCCTTTCAGTTGGAGCCAGGACTAAAGAGCAGGCCATGAGGCCCTTCCCTGAGAGAAGTCCTGGAAGTTCTGTCTCCTGCATCAGGCCCCAAGGCCTGGGTTTGGTGATATGAATTATTTTCTTCCCTAACACTGCAGAGAGCAGATGGGGTCCCTGCGCTCCAGACCTAGCAATACCTGTGGCACCAGAAGTTCATCCTAGGGGCTAACCTGGATCCCTCAAATAATGGTTTTCAATTGCACCAGTGAGAAGTCTGGCAGCAGGAGCTCCAGAAGGAAAACAAGACCAGAGGGAGAGGCTGGGCAGGTGAGTCCCCTCTCCACAAAAGTATTTTGTAGCTCACAAGTTAATGCACATCAAGGGACCTGCAAACTCTAAAGCAGTATAGAAATGTTGGTAATTATTATAATTTGCAGTAGCCATAGCTTAGTTACAAGAAGGGGAAGGGGTAGGGGGGAGGGCCAACTAGCCAGCAGGTCACGAGGGCTATGCCCTGCCCTACCCTGCCCAGCAGCCCAAGCGGATACACAGAGTGCCTTTTGTGCTGGCTGGCCTCTGGGAGCCCCAGAACAGGCAAGATGGGAGACTACACTTCCCAAGAGTCCTTTCCTCTACTGCCTCCCCCGCTCCGTCCCTGCTGTCTCATCCTGGCTGTTTATCAAGGCGGTCTGGTTCTTTCTACTCCCCTCCCTTTCAGTTCCCCCTCTCCTCGAGTTTAAAATGGGGAGGGGGGAGGAAGGGAGTTGGCAATTTGCTGCAAAGCTGCTTGGGGGCAGAGGGTGAGAGAATTTGAGAGGGTAGAGGATGGGGGGGGCAGGGTGTGTGTGCTGGCTCAACCCCAGATTCCAAGCCAGAGAGAATCACAGGATCTAGTTGCTGGAAGAGACCTTAGAAGCCAGCAACTCCTTCATTTTATAGATGGGGAAACTGAGACAGAGAGAAGGGAAGAGCTTTGCAAAGTCATACAGCAAGTTGGCAGAGGAGGGGACTGGCACCTGGCGCCACTTTCAGTGCCCAATAAGGCTGAGCTGGCACCCCCCACCACCCTCCCTAGACCAAACCCAGGTCAGAGTTGGGGAAAATAGGCCCAGCAGTTTGTAGGCCTGCCCAAAAGCCAGGAAAGGAAGGCCAGGAGCTCCATAAACATTCTTTCTCAAGCTAAGCCCCCTACGAATCTCAACTGTGGGACTGGGGGACAAATGCTTGGAATCAGGATACCTCAGCTCCCACAACAGCTGGGATAATGAACTTCATTTTGTTAGTCTGTAAAACAGGGCCATTATAACCCAAACTTCTCACCCATCCCACCAGGACTGGGAGCAGTGGACATTGCAGATCTAAATGTCCCCAACAAATCCTTGTATTAGCCTTATTTGCCAGTCTTGCCCCAGGATCTCAGACCCTCCAAGCTCTTCTTCCTGCTCCTTCCCTGCCTCCCCTTCCTCAGTGCAACACCAGTCTAGAGCAGGGACCAATCAGCAGAGAAGAACGGCTGTCTGGAGCGAGGCCTTGGGCTCCGCTTTCATTCTGATGTTTTATGTTGGGGAAGCCTTTTCCCATCCATTATCCTACTAGGTCTTCCTCCCATCAGTCCTTGGGAGGAGAAGGAGGTAATAGTTATTATTCCCACTTTACAGAAGAGGAAAATGACCTAGAGAGGGAGGGAAAGGGGAGCTTTGCCCAAGGGAATACAGCAATTGGTTTGGGACTCTTTCCCTTGCTTCAGGCTTTGTCTCAATTCTGTCACCCTCATGGTACCTAGCATTAGACTGGACACCCACCAGGGCACAGTAAAGATTTGATTGATGAGAAACAGAGGAATCAGCTGGTATTCAGAAAAGAGAGAAAGCAGAAGCACACACTCCTCTCCTCCCAAGTCCACCATCCTATCAAATATGGTGGGACGAAGGTACCCGAGTCCTCATTTAATGGGAACTCATCAGGAGAGGTGACCTCCATAGACAACCAGAGTGAACTGTTGACTTTCCAGCGAGTGGCTGAGCAGCAGCAAATGCACTAAGCTTCCCCAATAAAGCATGACTGCTGCTTGCCATATGCTCTCCACCCCAGTCCCTGACCTCTAACCCCACTGGCCAGTCCAGGAGAGCCGGACAGGACTTCTGGCTCTGCTTCTTACAAGCCACAGCTGCAACCCCACCTGAGCATTTCCCCATCTGGAAAACAAGTGGTTATGATGAGATACCAGACGTATCTCAGGAGGATGGACGTGAGAGAGAGAGAGAGAGGAGAGAGAGAGAGAGAGAGAGAGAGAGAGAGAGAGAGAGAGAGAGAGAGAGAGAGAGAGAGAGAGAGAGAGAGAGAGAGTGTGTGTCTTGGTCTCTCAATTCTAAAGGGAATTATGAGAGGATCACAAAATGATAATCTGACTCTTTTACAGTGGGGAAAACTGAGGCCCAGAGAAACGAAGATTTTTGCCCACAGTCATACAGGTATTAAGCAGCAGAACTGCAATTTGAAGATGGGTCCTCCCACTCTCCAACCAGGACTTTTTCTCTCCCTTTCCTGTCCCTTCAGTACCTATGAGACCACCTCCAGGCTTCCTCCATTTTTGGGCCACCCACCCATGGCCTTGTCCCCCTGTCCTTCTGTTCACAAAGATGAGGGAGTATTATGTGAAGCAAGCAGGCCATGGAAGCTCCAGTTCACCTTGTTCTCTTGAAAAACACGCCTTACACAACAGCCCTGTTGTTTTCACTGCAGTATGATTCTCTTTTTCTGTTCTACTGTGTATGTGCAGACGTTCATCCTATCTGGTGTTTGCTAAATTCAGAAAATTTAAAAAAAAATTAAAAATTTTTGGTGACCTTGACTCAATGCCTGCACAGTGCTGTCCCCCATCCCCATCCTTCCTAAATCCTCTCCAGGTTTCCAAAGTCTAGGCTAAACCTCCTCCAATAAACTGGCCCTGGCAGTTCAGTCTCAGGCCACAGGAACCACTTGCTCTTCTTCATTCTGATGCCTAACCCTACTGCCCAGAGTCCAGGACTTCTGGCTCTGCCTCTTTACAAGCCACAGCAGCAGTGGCCCAAACTTTTATTAGCTGTAATCTACAACAAGATGTAACAGCATAGAATATAGTGCAAAGAACACTGAATTTGGGACCAAAAGCCCTGGCCTCTGCTACTTTAGCAGCTGTGGGCTCTGGATAAGTATCTTTACCTTTCAGCCTCAGTTCCTCATCTATAAGATGGGTATAATCTTGTAACACTATGTACTAAGGAAAGCTTTGAGGCAACTGCTTTGCATATGAGAAAATAACTTCCAGACTAGTTCTTATCAGATAAGCGTTTAATTCACCCTGATACTCTTCCCAAGTTAGAGCCCA
Source organism: Myrmecobius fasciatus (assembly GCA_023553655.1). Classification (NCBI taxonomy): domain Eukaryota; kingdom Metazoa; phylum Chordata; class Mammalia; order Dasyuromorphia; family Myrmecobiidae; genus Myrmecobius; species Myrmecobius fasciatus. Next base: position 26,657 of record JAJPUD010011617.1, read on the forward strand.
GAACCTCCTTCTCCACCTGGCTTCCCTGAAGCATGGGGCCAGACCCAACTTACATGTGGGAAGTCAAGTCATTCTCCGATTATGGAAAACTGTGCCCACCTAAGAAGCTAAGACTAGGGACAGAGTGGTCGAAGCTGTGGATGTGCGTGTTGCCTACCCATGTAGGTATCCATCAAGGGTCAGCCTGAGGAGAGGTCCATGGTGCTGATACAGCTCTGAATTATGTGCCCCCCCCCACCTTGGACCACAAATGGAGGAGAGGAAATGGGAATGGGGAGGAGGAGGGAGTAGGGAAAAACCTAAACTTTGCCTCAATCATTCTGGGATATGGGAATGACCACTGGCCTTTAACCTCCAGGAGCAGGAAGAGTCCAGGAGAAGTGGACTCATTCCATTCCCTGCCTCTCAGCAGGACTGTGCCCACCCCACCCACTAGACACAAATGTATCTCTGAGAGCTCAAATGGATCTGGGACTCGCTGATTGGCATGTGCCACCAAACAATGCTGCTGGCACATCATCCACGGCAGTGCAGATCTTGTCTCTTCCTCACCTTCTCCTGATGTGTCCCCAAGTGCTCGGGCTGGCTGCCCACCTGCCATGCCATAACCACTGACACTTGACCAGCCTGCTTACTTTGCCTTTTATGCTTTTCCCTGAGATTTCTTTGTAACCCTGTTCTTCCAAGTTCCTTACCAGTACTTTTCAAGGGCCCATCAGATGGCATAGAAGAGAAAGGTGTTGGACTTGGAGGCAGAAACACTTGGGATTCAAATCCCACTTCAGACAGTGGTTGTGAGCTCTGTTGGGCCTCTGCTTCCCCAAATGTAAACTGGGGCTAATAACAGCACCTACTTTACAGGGTTCTTATGAGAATCAAATGAGATAATATTTGTAAAACACTCTGCAAACCTTAAAGCACTCTATGAGAGCTATCTACTATTATTATATTCCCTAGGGCCACAATCCTAAATTATCTGAAACAGTCCCTGAAACACAGCACATACCACATGTCAGAAAGAGACTCTGGAGAGAATAAAGCCCAATCTGGTCATTTGTCAGATGGGGAAATGGAGGCCCCCCCAAAGTGGGAAGGCCTTACTCAAGCAATCGCTTGACAATGTTCACAAAGCAAATCGCTGGCAAGGGTGGAACAGGACAGCCTCAAGACCCCCAGGATGAGTCATTACCTTCCAAGTTCCGTCCTCATCCCAGCCAAAATGCTCCACCCCCCCCAGGAAGCTTCAAGGGCCTAGACCATGGGGCCTAGAGCTCAAGCTCATCTCATTTTCCTGGTGGCAGAGTGGTTTGCTCTGTTCAAGGAGGAAAGACAGCTGGAGAGTGGGGGGGAGGGAAGGGGAGATTGGGTCCTCTTGGCATAAGGGAACGAATGGTTCCAGGAGGGGCTTTCAGAACTCTAGAAAAACAGGGCTAATTAAAGCCAGCAGCAGCCCCTGGCTTTGACCAACTCAGCTCTCCTACCCTCCTCTTCCTAGAGATGACAGCTGATAATTGCATTCCCTTTCCTCCTCAAACCTTCCTGATGAAAGCTGGTCTTTCAGGCACTCTGCCTAGGCTTAATGAAAGGTTAAAGTGGGCCCAGAGCTGTCACCCAGCTACATCCCCTCCAGAACTGAGAAGAATTTAAACACTAGGTTCCATCCCATGACCCCTAGGTCTGAAGAACAAGTACAGAAAGGGTTGGGGACAAACCTTCCCCTAAAACAGAGGGAGAGAACAGAATTGAAATGACGAATAAAGCAGCCCTGCCTTGGTAAAAAGTACCCTGAAAGTCAAGACTCCTGGTTCTACCATAGATACATGTTTGACCTTGGCCCAGTCCTTTCCCTTCTGGAGGGACTCAGTTTTCTCATTTGTCAAATGAGGGTAGTAACTCCTGTTCTACTACTCTTCTAGGGAGACTGTATAGATTAAATGAGAAACTGGGATGGGCAAGTGCTTCAGAATACCATCTTACATTTCCACAGCCCTTTAAGGTTTCACAACTGTGTGAGGTGCGTAGTACCGATCTCATAGAAGAAGAAAGCAAAGCTCAAAAATTAGGAATTTGTTCAAGGTCACAACTGGGGGATTCAAAGCAAGAAGTCTAACTTTAAGCTCACCAATCTTTCCACTGAACCATGACACTGGGCTTCCATTGCCCCTCGAAAACCACCTCCCAAGGGTAAGGTTAGTAGCTTCAGCAGACTGGGTAAATGGGCTTCAAGAAGCTGAGAAAGGCCCACTCTATTCCAATCCCCTTTCTAATTATCCTCCAATAGGTGGATCCAGAGATATGTTTGGATCTAGAACCAGAGGCAGCTGGGGACAGAAATCTTGAGTTACCTAGAACTACCTTAGTTTACTCAGTCCATTTGTTCCCCTTGTTCCCCCCCTACCCACCTACATCTTTCTAAGAAGCCCAAAAGTGAGAAGAAAGGGAACTAGGACAAAATAACATTGGCTCTGATATTTGGCCTCTAACCCTAGAGCTCAGAACCCCCCCCTTTGTCTCTCTCTCTCTCTCCCCCCTTCCTCCCAGCAAAATCAGAGACAGGGATTCCTCTCACAAACAACTTAGAAGCAAGATAAATCGAGACCCAGAAATTAAGGACTGGTCACTTAGTTACAGGTCCACCCAGTAAATGAGAAGCAGAGCACTAAGTAAGGGAAAAAGCACTAGATTTGGAATTTGGGGATATAGAGCAAAGCTGTGGCTCTGCCACTTACTGATTATTCAACAAGCAAATGGATTCAGTCAGTCAATAAGGATTTATTAAATAAATACTGTTAGTTAAATAGCTATTAAGTACCTACTATGTGCCAGGCACTATGTTCTATAAAATGAGGATTATCTATACTTTTTATGGGGTGCTGGAAGGAAAATCCTTCATAAGTATAAACTCTCCATGTTATGTGGGGCTTCTTGGTCCAGATCTTTAATCAGCAGGCTGCATCATGACACCGATCCTGGGATATGAAGAATTTGGTGGGGAAGGAGAAAAGTCTGAGGGATCCACCCCACCCCCACAGTCCCAGGTTCAGTCTTTCCATCCTGTTCCCCTCTCCACCCCCTTCATAATTAAACTCTCCTATGTTGCAAGGTTCCTCCTAACTGGTTACTCCACCCTGACCTCCGAGCCAATTCCCAACTGTGTCATCAGGACTACACATTTAATCACGAAGGAATGCCTCTTGATGAGTGGGGGGTGGGGTTGGGGGGTCGTGGAAGGTGAGGGACTGAGGGCAGCAATCCCTTACCCTTGTCCCTGCCAGCCTGGCCTGGCCTACTAAGGAGGCCTCCGGCAGGGCCCAGAACAAACAGACCAGGGAGACATTTTATCTGCAGATTTATTGCAACCAAATGGGGAGGGGCTTCCTGCCCCAGGCCTTAAAGGGGCAGATCCTGTACTGATGAGGGGAGGGAGGAGGAGGGGTGAGAGAAAAGGGGAGGAATACCTGGGAACTTGTAGAACTCACCAGGAGTGGAAGGCAGGAGATGGGTGGGGACAGAGGGGTGGGGTGAGGCCCTTGGGTTTTATTCCACCTGTTCAGCTCACCTAGGTTGGTCTCAACCTCAGGGATGGGAGGGAGTCTCTCTGCAAGAAGCCAGGAAGAGCTGGCAAAGGTCCCTTATTAGCCCTACTTATGATGGCCCTCAGAACAGCCCCACAACAAAAATACCCAAGTCCTCAGAGCTTCCAATTCAATAAGACTTAAGGACATAATTTGAAGAGCCAAAAGTCTCCAAAGCAAAGAGAGCAGGTTCCCACTGATCCTCCTTAAAGTTAGCCAAATGCTGATGGGTTCCCTTGGTGGCAAACTGTGAACATTGGATCAGAAAGGGGATGGAGGTTGAATCACTAGGAAGGTCTAGGTCTAAGGTATGATTGGCTGAGCAAAGCCTTAGGAAGAGCAAAGGGCTGGCCTACAGAAGAGGGAGCACACTTGTTCTTTGGAACCCCAGAAGTTCAAACCAAGGGCTAAAAGGGAACTGGGAAGAATGCAGATTTCAGCTCATTAAAAAGAACTTCATGAGTTATCCAACAATAAACCTTCGAATCAACAGAGGTCATGACCTCCCCATCTTAAAAATCATAAAAATCACAAAATCAAGAATTATGAAGACTCCTGGAGATCACCCAGTTTAACCCACAACTGATCTCCAGGCCCTGCAATGATTCTCCAGCTCTGCTGAAGGCCTCCAGGAACCAGGAGCTCACTATTCTGGCAGCTCCTTCCAATGTTGGACAGCTCTAAATTGTTAAGAAGTTTTTCCTTCCATCCACCTGAAACCTGCCTCCCTGTGATATCCTTGCCTGGTTCCCAGTTTTGCTCTCTGGGCCAAGCAGAGCCAAGCTAATTCCTCTTCTTCATGACAGGCCTTCAGAAACTAGCCAACAGCTCATACTCCCCCCAAGTCTTCTTAAGGTGCAGCTGGACAATGAGCTGCCTGATCAGAAGAGCTTCCTGCCCTAGACAGGAGGTTGAATCAGATGCCCTTAAAGGTCTCTTCCAGCTCTAAGATTCTGGGACTCTAATCCTTCTGTAAGTGGGCAATGGCAAATGTTGCCACTCTGCTAGTCTGTGTGAGGGCACCAAAGTAATAGAAACTGGAACCCATCCTCAACTTACTTCAAAGGTCTGGGACCCCATCCTCTAAGGGTCTCTACTCTTATCCCCTCCCCTTTCAATTCTTTTACTCCTTTAGGGTCCAGGTGTACCTTGCTATACTAGACTCATCCCTTATCTCTGGGGGAAAGTACTGATCCTGGGCAAAATGTCACACACACACACACACACCGATTTGAACACAAGTGCACAAATGGAACACAGCAGGCCGGAACAGGCCTCTTTTCCTCAGAGATAACCACTAGTCCTTCATGGGCTGACCAAACTAACTCACAGTCCCCCTTCCCCAACTCCCTTCTCTTTCATCCTGGCAGTGAAAAATGACAATATTTCAGGTTAGATTTTACTCTATTTTCCGTGAATAGCACCTCTCAGGGCAGAGATCTTTTCCACTTTGGGAAAGCGTGGGGGAGGTGAAGGGGAAGACAGAAAGATTAGGATTTCTGGATAAAGCCCTGCATGCCTAGTACCTGGGTGAACTGAGAACCTCACTCAAGGACAGGGAGATAGCAAGAAATTACTTCTTACTTTCCTTTCTCTAAATGTTAGCAAGTCTGAAGAGAAGCAAGCTGGAGAGAAACAGGTTCACAAGCCTGCACCTGCCCCTCCTCCTGCCCCCCAGGAGTCTCCAAGCTCAGAAGCCCAGATGAAGAGGGGAGGGCAGATCAGCTCCCCAATTCTCTTGGCCTGTTGGGGCAAGAGGCTTTAGAAGAGAGGCAGATGGTACCTGTAGCTACAAGTCTGCATTATAGTCCATTTCAAAGCTCCAAAGTCAGAGAAAATCAGAGGTGGAAATGATCAACGGGTTTCCAAGTTGATCCAGGAGAGGAGAATTAGATACATGGCTTCAGGATGGAGAAGAAGAGATGGGAGGGAAAGGAAGAAGGAAAGAGAGGAGAACTAAGAGGAAGGAGGAGAGGATTTCAATTTGCACTTATCAACACAAGAGAATTCCAATCAACCCATGGGAGGGTCCTGGCCAAAATACCCCCACCAGGGACTCTGCTCAGGACCCCTGCCACTCCTTTTCTGTGGTCAGTTGATTCTGGCTTACTACCACCTCCCACCCCCAACTCTCTAACAAAACTCCCTTCTCTTCCCACTCCAACCCTCCTTCCAAGAAAGGCCCACTTTTACTGAGCCCCTAGCGGACCTAGTCCCATGCTAAGGACTGTTCAGAAGAGAAACTGAAAGAAGACACAAGTCTTTGCCTTTTGTCGGGAGATGACTGTAGACCCCTCTCCTCCTAGTTGACTACACCATTCCCAAGAGTTCAGTGAGTCTGGAGTTAGAGAGACTGGGTTTGAGACTAAACCTTACAATTAAAAGCTGTGTAACTCTAAGCAAGTCACTTCTCTCTCCAGCCTCATGTGCCTCAAATGAAAAAGGACACCACTGAACTAGATGATCTCTATGACTATTTGGAATTCTAAATCTAAATCCTGAATTTTACTACACCTTCCTAGGGCAACCCCAGAGATCTCTCCTTTCTCCAGCACTGCTCTTGCTGGAGAAGGGTATGATTGCACTGAAGGCAGGGTTTGTTTTTTTTTTGTTTGTTTTTTTTTTAAGCCTTCCATTATCTCTTCCCTCACTCCAACCAAAAGAGATCAAGAGGTCATTTAACCTTTTCTGAAAGCCTACAAAGCTGGTCCTTATCATAACTTACCTTTTATAATATTTTAATTGTAAACTTGTTTTACTATTCCTACAATATGATCAGCTGTAAAAGTCTAATATTCTACATTCTATTTTTTTTTATTAAAAGCTTTTTATTTACAAAACATGAGTGATTTTTCTACATTGACTTTTGCAAAAAACTTTTTTTTCCCAAGCTTTTCCCCTCCTTCCCCCCACCCCCCATATTCTACATTCTAAGGGTCCTTACTCCATCATGTATATTCTCTGATTAAGAAATATGATCCATCACTGAGTTCAGATCAGTATCACTCTAAATTGCCTACTATTGTCTATTCTTGCCCCAGTGGAACAGTGAAGCCCTACCACGTCACCCCACTTGGCAAAAACTAACCCAAATGACCCACTGTCATAGCTGTAACTGACTGGTATTTTTCAGGGATTTCAGATGGTGAGGCTGGAGAATTAAATAGACTATCAGGAAACAGGGAGAGGACAACACACAACCAGCATAACCGGTATATGGTTGTTGTCCCAGAGATGTCATGGGAGTGACAGTAGCCAATCAAAAAGAGAGACAAGGAGGCAGAAAGGTGCAGACTGCCACTGGTGATATTTGAGTTTGGGGAATGTTCAGCCTTTGGTGCTGTTTATTATTTAACACATGCTTGGGGAGTATTAAATCAGACACCAGCTCAGGCTCTCTAACTATTAAATTCGCCATTCTCTCTCTGGTTGTGACCTGCACCTGACACTCAAATAAAATACCCTTGATCAAGCCCAGAACTAACCTGGCTACACAGCCAAGGAAGGCAGTGGTGCTAGTGCAGTCGGTGAGGGGAGGCAGAGGATAGATATGGCGAATTTAGCCTGTCTATAGTTGAGCCTTGAACTCAGTCAAAGCCTTCTTGTTAGTTCAACTTGGGAGGGTGGGAGGAAGCAACATAGAAGTTTTAATTTAAAAAACAAAAACAAAACCTAGTGAAAAAGAACACTGTCACCATTCCAGCTTTGTGAAGCTCTATTTCCTTATCCATAAGAAGGGGTCAGCAATTCCCTTGCTGCCAAACTCATAGAATTGTGAAGAACAGAGAAGCAATTTATTTTACTATAAATTCATAAAGGCCTATACAAAATTCAGGATTACCATTATTTATACTTCATCTACCATGCCTGACTTTGGTATCTTTAGCACAAATGCTGGGCCAAGAAAACCACCTTTCTTGTCTTTCATTGGGGAACAAGCTGATCTAATTAAGGGTTAATGCTAGTTCACCCAGACTCCCATTGATATCCTCACTGTGAAAGCAGCTTGAAAGGGTACAAAGAACATTGTATGGGCTTGGCTCTTTTTTGCTGTGTGACTTTCTCTAAGCCTCAGTTTCCTCACCTGAGAAATGAGGGAAAAGTCTCTTCTGTCTCTCTCAGGAGAATCTGTGAGAATCAGATAAGAGAATGGAGCAAAAAAACTTTGAAACACATGCAACATCCTCTAACTACACGGCACAATTACCACCAACAGACTTTCTGTCGGAGGCCAGAGGCCTGATGGGATGTGGGAGAGAGTCTACCCATAGTATCTATTCTTGGGGCTGCCAACTCCTAGTAGAAGCAGAGAGCAACTTGAACTTAACAGGCAAGCACTAACATGCTTATTGAAGAGAATGGAGAAGAGACTTGGGTTCAAGTCTCAAGTCTGCACTTAGTAGCTTTTCAACTTTGAGTAAATTACTCCCACACTCTAGATTACAAGGAGCCTCCATTACCTCATCTGAAAAATAGGGACAATAATTTCCCTGCCCTGACTACTTCACAGACCAACCTAAGAATTAACAGAGAAAAACAGTACCTAAATATTTTGCAACAATTAAACATTACAGAAACATGAGCTTTTATTATTCGTCTTCTTAATACTCCAATGGAAGTCAATGACTTTCCCCAAGGTCTCAGTTTCCCCATTTGGAGTACTGCACAAAAAAAAAAAAGTTTGCTGCAAACAACCAGCATCTTTCTGCTTCCACAGAAGCATAGCTATTGGACTCTATCCAGCCTTAACTTAATGCTCCAGGCACAGGCAAAGAACAGCCTACCTCAGTGCTAAGTCGACAGCATGCTGGCCAATCAGAACTGAATAATGAATACTCCCCAAAACACCCCACGAATTAAATTTCCACTGTCCCTGTTGGCTCTTCTTCCTTTCATTAAGCATTCAGAGCTGCAGGCCTCATTTATCCATCATCTAATTCACAGGTATTTCTTCCCCTAGGCTCCTGTCACCACAGAGATAGCTTTTGGTAAACACAAAACCAAGCCCCCAGTTCCAATTAAGCAATACCCAAGCTGGCCTCAGAGTCAGATCTTCATTTTCGTCTACTCCACTATACTCACAGAATCACAGAATTTCAAAGGGAAAAGGAATGTCAGGGGTTACACTGTCCAACACCAACCCCAAATAGGAATCCAAACACCTCCAAAATGACAATATCCCAAAGAAGCGTTATCTAGCCCCCCCATGTTGAAGACTTCTCTTATGGGGACTCATTACCATTTATATTAGTCCACTTCATTTTTAATGATGTCATTCCAGAAATTCACAACTTTGTAAGAAGTCTTTCCCCATAACAAAGTGAAATTTACTTCTCCATAACTTCTAATCATTGGTTCCAGTTCTGGCCTATGGGTGGTAAATTCTATTATTTTCTCCAAGGGCTGAGGTCCCTTGAGGCCTCCCTCCTCTGAAGAAATCTTAACAATGACAAGGGCAAAGAACAGGTCTACCCTCTAGGCCCTGGTCTAGGCCCAAAGTGGTATCTGGGGGTAAAGTGTTCCAAGCCAACCTCTTCCAATCAACCTGTTTGCCAAGAGGAAGTAAATGGATGGGTCCCAGAGGGAGGGCCCCCTGGAGTGGGTGCGGTTCCTTAGGTGGGCTCCACCCAGGAGCTGCTGGAGGGAGGGGGTACAGGGAGGGGAGAGTGAACAGAGAGGAGGCCTGACATAGTCTTGAAGACTTTCCTGTTTTCTACTGCTGTGTGGATACTGTGCACCCTGGGAGCTGCCAACAGAGGAACAGTTTAAAAAACAGGCAAATAAACAAAACAACTCCCTCCATGGAGGTCAAACTCCATGATGGATACCAACAAGGGGCAACCTCTCTACCACTCTCCACCCTTTTACCCCCAGCCATCTTCCTGCCACTCCTCTCTCTTTAGTCCTACCTGGAGCCTCAGTTCCATGTTTAGACCTAAGAAGTTGCAAACCTCCTGTTTAATATAAAAATTTCCCAACCACAA